>VYXC01012506.1:443274-521869 GCA_013397175.1 Platysteira castanea | reverse complement strand
AAAAAAAAAAGGGAAAAAGAAACCAAACCCACCCACCCCCTGCAAATTTGACTGATATAGAGGTTTCAAAGACATGCTGTAACTGCAAGTTCTATGGAAAAACAGTGACTGTGCAGAGGAAAAGGAGATTACTAATGCCCTCCCTGAGGAGAAGGCGAGCAGAGCCCAAGCATTACCCATCCTTTTTGGCAGGCTCTCGTTGGCCAGTGAGCTCGTGCTCCCTCGGCACGCCGCTCGCCCTGGACCATCCGCAGCCTGTCACCCCTGCTTGGCCAGCAGTGCTCCCCGTGCACACAGGGACAGCAGGATGGGATCCCAGCTTGTTTTGGGGGAGGACCAAGCAGACATGGAAGGGAACCAGGACATTTCTGAGAAAAGGGATAGTTAAAGGAGTATGAAGGAGCTGCTTTCCTGGCAGGGGAGGAAAGGGACATGGGTTATAACCCTGCCAGCCACTGGACGACTTCACCCTGCTGTAGGCTACATTTTCAAACACTTCCTTACAGCCTGCAGGACCAGAAATTCATTTCTCTTTATTCTCTTGTTTAAGTTAAATGACATAGTTCTCATAATTGATTCACCTCAGAAGGTAGAACTTGAAGAAACAAAGCAGGTGTTGTAAAATGCCCTGTAAATCTGCGATTGCTTTTTACGCTGATATCAAATCCTACCTCTGAACCAGTTGGCTTCGCTCCCTGATTTGCTTATAAGGAAGAGATAACATTCCTCCTGAGCTGCTGAGGAAGATACTAATTGAGTAAGCTTTTCCTTCACTTTTTTGTTTCACTTTTGTCAGCACAAAGCCTAAATTCCAGAATAGCAAGATGAAATAGATAGAAAACTCCATTTTAAATATTTTTCGACTAGACTCATCTCTCTCTTTGCTGCTATAAGCGGCAAATAGTGTTTGTGAGATTATTTTGTTTGGAACAGTTAAATTTGAACAGAAAAATTCAGATATACAATCGAATGTAGTGGAGGGAGGGTGTTTTGAGTGCTTAGCTATAAGTCCAGCTGTCTTAGCTCACCAGGTGCTTTCTCTTGGCCACCCAAATCACAAGATAAATGCATTACTTTGAACCACAAAGCAGATATAAGACCATGTCTATAAAACCCAGAAAGATCTCTTGCAGTAACAAAATGCCTGTGGAAACATCATCCCAATTACATTATGTAAATGCATCTACTGTAGGGCAAACATAGCCACTTTAAAAATTATTACCGTAAACTAAAATATGTGTGAGTTCTTGCTCTGTAACAAATGGCCTGAAAGAGTTTGTCCTTTGCTATACCTTTTTTTTTCCTAAAAAAGTAGTCATATATAACCTTCTAAACATTCTGCTGTATCAGCTACTGGAAATCAACTTCATTGATGTTGATGGTATGAATATTTAATTCCCTCAGCTTACCAAGAAAGAAATACATCCATCTTGGTTTTACCAGTTCTGAGTTCTAGATCTCCTATTTCACACAGGAGAAGAGCACGCGTGGCTCAGGGTATGGATTCCTTGGTACACTGGCTTCTGGATGGGGTATCCTGCAACTCCTTCTCAAGCCCTGCTGGCAGATGGTTTTCCCAGGAAGACCAAGAACGTTCAGCGATTTGGGATTTTGAGAGGTCTCCCCCAAGGTGTACTTGGGTCTGTGGTTTGAGTACCAGGACAAAATGTCACTCTGTCTGACAGATGTTTTCTTCCACTCAGGAGCTGTGGGTGTTGCACTAGTGAGTCCTGCCTGCTAAGGAGTGACTCACAAGCCATGGTATGCTACTGTGCAATGGATAAAATGGGGCAAACAGGTAAAACTGGTGGCAAAGGGCTGCTGTGGCCATTTCAGCCCGTGATGCACCTCTCAGCTTGCCCAAGAGATGCTGCTGAATACAGGCTTTGGGGAAGTTGTACGGGGTTACCTTCACCTTCTGGCCATCTCCCTCCTGCCTGCAGCTTTTGTGTTGCTGTGCATAACTGTGCCTGTGGAACTGGGCCAAAAATGCCGTGTTGCTTTTTCCTCTCCTGTGTGTTCCAGTACCCATTGGTCCAGAACCAGCCTGACACAATAGTTGAAATGAACTCTAGAAACAGATAGGGAAGTATATGAAGTTCCTTAAAACTTTTAAGGAAGGATGCAGTTATAGCAAAAGCTTCCAGTTTTTCTGAGTTCTTTTGTATTCAGGACTTTATTCTGCAGCCTTTGCTATGGTGTCTATATATCTTATAATATATCTTGTAAAAAGCCCTGTTAAATATCAACTTAATTCTGAGGGTTCCGCCCTTCTTAAAGAATGCTGTCTTTTCTTTCTTTTCTTTATAGTTGTAGCTTTTCTGCTTTTACCCCAAATTCCTGACATTCATCCTGATTTTCATCTTCAATGTCTTTTAAAATAGCTGCGTCAGCTGCTGCATCACTGATGAGAACCTTGGATTCCTCTAAAGAGTTGTTACCGTGCTTGGAGAGGTTACACTTGTGCGTTTGCACAATCAAAGTGCTTGAAATGCCGAAATACTTGGTCTCGGCATCACTAGCTACAAGAATGCTTGTATTTCCTCCAAGGCACATCCCTTCGAAGGGGATTTTCACCCCGGGAGGTCAATGATTTTGTGTGAGTGGCCTGTCCTCTGCTGGGTTGTTCTGGAACAGCATCTGCTGGAAAGAGGGCTGCTGCTCTGAAAAGTGTTTTTCCTTTTCCTGTTTCTTTTTCCTTTTTTTTTTTTTTTTTCCTACTTACATAAGGAGTTAAAAGCTAACATGTTCGTGAAAGAATAGGAAAAAGTGGTTTTGCAAAATGCAGTGAATTTGACTCTGTTCAATCTTCCCCAGTGCCATTATGGACTGAATTAATTATCTTCTTTGATCAGAAGATAGCTGTTTGTGGGATAGATTTGGCTTCTCATCCTAAATGATCCCTTTGCTTCCCTCCCTATGACCTGCATGCCTCCTTTGCTTTGGTCCCACTCTGTGGTTTTGCCTCTACTGAATCCACAGGCTGAATGGGAACAGCCTGTAACACCCACTTGTCTATAAGTGATAAGAAAAATCACAGCAATATAGCAATATACAGAGTTAAGAAACCTTTTTTCCTCTTCTACTCACTTGCACTGGTGACCATCCTGTGCACTATCACCTCCCCTCTGGCAGGGCTGTCTATTTCCTGGCCAAAGAAGTTATCCTCCTTACACTCCAGGAGTTTGCGGGGTCGCCTACAGCTCACCGTGCTGCTTTCCCAGCATGTCAGAGTGGTTGAAGCCCCTCAGGAAGACAAGAGCCTGTGAGTGTGATGCCTCCTGCAGGTGAGGCAGGAAGGCTTTGTCAGTAGGCTCCCCTTGAATAGCGGACCTGCAGTAGACACTATCCGCAAGGTTCCTTGGCTTCATCTCTGATTCTTCCCCATAAGCTCTGAACCTGCTCGTGGCTGTTCTTTAGAGACAGCTCTTCACCCTCTGTCCATCTCCTGATGCCGAGGGTAACCCCTCGGCCTCTCTTTCCTCACCTGTCCCTTCTGAACAGCCCGTACCCATCGATAGCCCAGTCATGGCATTTGTCCCACCATGTCTGAGGAATGACAGCTAGGTCACAGTTTTTAGCTGCACGGTGGCTTCCAGCTCCTCCTGTTGGCTGCCCACGCTGTGTGCAGTGCTGTAGAGGCACCTCAGCTGGGCTCTCTGAAGTATTTCACTGGTGTTTCCATCTCGGTTCTAATTGCCACACAGTCCCCTGGCTCATCTCTGCAACACTTCAAGTGTGCTCCAGCACAGCCAGTGTGTCTTGGAGCCACCAGCTCAGGGCTCTCGCTTGCATCCCATCCCTCTAACCCTGGCATGTTGCCCCGCAACTTGTCTTGGCCAATCCTGATGTTATCCCCTCTCCCATCAAGTCTAGTTTAAAGCTCTGTCAATCAGCCCTGCTGGCTCATGAGCAAAGACCTTTGAGGAAGGTGAACTCCATCAATAAGATGAAGTTATGGTGAAATTAAGCGTCTTTCCTTTCTGCCATGTGCTTGTCTATGATCAGCTTTAGACAGGCACAGTCCTAGTGCCTCTAGGATTGAATGAAAGGTGGTGGTAACATTCTTGAAGAAATTAAGCAACATGCAGTCATCCGAAAAGGCCTTTGAATCTGGCATACTCATCAGCAAAGGTCGAATTTACAACTTAGAGCTAGGCTACCCGATTTAACACTGGCATTAAAAATGCTGGTAATGTAAATTTTTAATAACCCTATGGAAAAAAGCTAATCAGCTCTTTTCTTGTGATCAAATATAACATATTACAAACATATAAGCCTACAAAGTCATTTAATATCATGAGTGTATTATGGAAAAAGCAGGCACAAAAGGCTGTGGTTTCTGAGGAAGCTGCTTCTTTTAAAGACCCCAAAGAATCAGGTATTTATGAAAACCTCTGTACAAAATAATGCAGAGACAGGAAATCAGATAAACTGCTTTAGGGTTTTAGAAGACCAAGAGCAGATCAGAGGCTGCATAAAACTTCTTGATGTATTCGATTCTCATTTGGAGGAAAAACATAAATGCTAAGTTTTGTAATAAATTAGGTACCTTTGGAGGATTTTCACATAACTAGTACAACTATTTACAGGTGTTGGTGCATACAAGAAGAAACTCAGCTTTAACTCCCTCTCCTTTATTTATATCTTCCCTTATTTGTTGTTCACTCCCTGCTGATGTAGTAAAGATGGTCCCTATTTATGAGCTCCATATGAAGCCTCACATAAGAGCATCAACTGAAGGAAAGCTGCCTATACTGACAAAAGCATTAGGTTTTACTGCCCTTTTCTCTTGGGAATTGCCTCTGGCTCCTCTAGCAGACACTTCCAATTCCTAACAATTTGAAAGGCTGACGCTTTAAAAATGTACAAGTTTGCTTTTGGTTTTTGGATTTTTTCATCCTTGAGATTTCAAGTTTTTCTCTCCCATCAGCCTGCTAGTTGGCAGCATTAGCCAACTGGTTGATGGGAAACAAAGATAAACCACAAGGGAATTGACTGGAGATTTTTACCTTCGGTAACAGACTTTCAAACCCCCTCTACCATTCTGCAGAGATATAAAACTACTTAAGAATTAACTCTTCATAGCAAAGAGCCTGACTATCGCTGTATCCATGGATATATGCCCTACACTCATGGAAATCATGTAAAGATTTCATACTCTCTATTGACTATGCAAATGATTGAAAGGGTGCTTAAAAACCAGAATTCACATAGTAAATCTGAAATATTACAGTGGTTGTTGCTTCAGAGCTTAGTTGTAAGTGTCCTAGCATAATGAAGGCTGGAGAATGGGTTTTAGTGAGTAGATCTGGAAGAATTAGTAGAGAAAAATATTCCATGGATACCCAGATTAATAGATACAGGGTTATTTATTTGCTACTGATTTTGTGATAACTACACAAAGCTTTTTTTATGTCAAGTGAACTTTGTACCAGGGTTTTTCCAGTACACAAATCCGAGGAACTTCACAACTGCTTCTGAAGTTTTGAGAAGAAAAAAGATTTCCTGTCTACAAAAGCCAAGGTTATGATCAATTAAAAATATAAGCACTTGACCAAACTTTTAAGGCTTTCCAGAGCATATTAATTAAAAGAGATGGATGGTACAATTAAGAAGGCAATACAAAAGGGAAATAAAATTGACAACATCACATTACTTCATTATACTTTCTACAATTTTCTGAAGTAGCTCAACATTAAGAAATGGAAGCATTTTGTCATTCTGTCCAAAGCCTCTAGAACAAATGAAAATTAGTGAATAACTATTGAATTGTGCAGTTGTCTGCTTTGCTAATTTGAAACTTTAATTGACGTATCTAATGATTTATATGAGTAAGTCTGAGAAAGCAGCGTGGTAAATTTTAACATCCCAGTCATAACTTGATAGAGAGAAATTGCTTCAATGGATCCTAAATTGTGTTAAAAATTACTGTGTTTGTATATCTGTAGTTCTAGAGTTTGTGTACATATATTCCATAGAGAGATACAGATTTGTTTAATTAGACATTCAAGCAAAGGAGCGGTTTCTGCTCCAAAGCTTTCTCATTGCACTGATTGGTTTAAGAAATGAGATTTCCTTTCTGTATAGCCCTTCCCTCACGTCAGTCAATCAGGCATTAGCTGGGGGATCATAATGGCACAAAATACTTTCCACAGTTGTGCTACCTGAAAAATGGTCTATGTTTCTCACAAGAAATAAGGTTTATCAAAATCAAGTGAAGGAATTACTTATTTCAGTATATATCTGGAATGGTATGAAATGTGTGTTTGCTGTTCATATAGGAAGAATGCTGTACTTAGAAATGCGAATTATTTAGTGATAGAAACATCTTGCACTTTGGGCTAACATTTAATGTCACCTGATATAGATATAAATTAATAATTTATTAATCATAACTCAGATTAACAGCTTCTACATTTTTTTCAGTTTGAGCATTGCTGTATAGTGCTAAATTTCATGTTCTTTCAGCCATTTAGAACTAATAAAGTGTAACAAAAAGAGGAAAGCTGGTAGGCAGTTTTGTAGCCTCTCCTGTGAGTAATTTTGAAACAAGCATATTACAAGGGAAAGGATGTTAGTTTTGCATTTTGATGTGCTGTGTTTCAAGAAGCTCTTTGAATGGCCCCAAGCTGTGTTAGCCCAGAGTGAAACAGAACAGTGCAGCAAGTACAAACTCGGAGGATAATAACAGCAAATACCATTGCATAGCACAGAATTTAATTTTTATTTTCTAGAGAGAATCTAATTGAAAACTGTCTTTCAGTATAATGGTGTCATTCATGGTTTGCAGACCATGAGAAAGTCACCTCTGTCAGTAATTTTTCTGTATAGCAATATATGAGGTGTGCTCTTTTTAGTTAACTTATAAAGGATTAGAGCCCCAGAATGCTCGGAGTGTTTGCAGCATTGGGAAAGGGTTTTGCTTCCTGAAAACAGCCATCTTCCTAAGCTGGAGCATTAGAGCCAGTCACTGGGGTTGAGTTGCTCTTTGGGAACTGGCATTAATCCGCAGTTCCTACAACGCACCCATCACGCTCTATGCACCTCTTCCCTCTCAAGTGAGTGTGTTTGGCATCTGCGGTGTATAAATCACAGTAAACCTTTCCTATATCCTTCTTCCTTGGGAAAGTAACAGGCACTGGGACCAGGGCATGGCTGGCTGGATGCTTGTTCTGGAAGGAAGGGCAATCAGGGGACCCACACCCTTACCAGAAACAAACACACCAAAGGATTGCCTCACACGAGAAGGGTCATGGTGGCCTGGCCAAACTTCTCCTCTTTCTGTACAGAATAAGAAAAATCAGCCAGTGGTACCAGGGGGGTGTTTCCGCTTCGGCTTTCTCACAGCATGGTCCCCATGGAGCTTCTCATTCAGTATAAACGCAGACAGCACAAGAACACGCAGCACAACCATTCCCAATCACGGGAATTTGTGGAGGATTAGGGAAGACCAACATGCAGCCTGCAGCTGCCTGGTTTCTGAAGTAGCAGCTATGGAGCATGGGAATGGTGGCTCCTCTTCTCCCAGCTGCAGGCTGTGGTGGTGATAAACAAATATTTTTTTTCCATCTTCCAGCAGTGAATTGAGCTTGGAATGTATTATTTAGGCTTTAATCTGGGGGGAAGTCAGATTTCCTCTGAGGACAAGTACATTTCCCAGCTTTGCTTTGGGAGACAATTTCCTTGCATTTTTTATTCCTGAGAAGTGCCAAGAAGGGAACCAAAGGCAAGGGAAAAAATGAGGAGCTGGAAATAGCTCGCCCAAATATACTGGCACTGCCTCAGCTCAGCTGGTGATGAAGGTTGGTCTGACATGGCTAAAGAACTGAAATGATTTTGTCTTATCTACTCTGGTTCATTTGCCCAACACAGCAAGGGGAAATATCCATCACAGTTTGCATCCAGCTACTCCATTCGCAAATTTCTGTGGTAGTTGCAGTGGCCATTTTAAAATAGAGTGGATTTGGTTTGGGGTTTTCCTGGAAAATCTCTTTTGGCACTCTGCAAATGATAGAGTAAGAGCAGGTGTTTAAAGAGAGGTCTGCAATAAAACACAAATCTTCTTAATGAGTTGTAATCAACCAAAAAGCAAATGGCGCTGGGGCAGTTCTTGTGAGTGTCTGAGGAGTCACACGTTTTCAGAGTTTTGCATCCATACGATGAAATCCTTGGGAGCCAGGAATTCACGTTGCTTTCATTCCAATTCAAACAAGCCTGGTAAGGTTTCTCTGCTTTTGTAGAGATGTAACACAAATATCTTTTCAGTATCTCATTGCTGACTCTCAGGGTTGTATTCTTGGATCTAATTCAGCCATTTAGTGTCCTAAGCATTAACATTCAGTTGATTTATGTTTCTGTGCTTGCTAATTGCTAATGCCTTAAAATTTATGGGCCTCTTTTTCATGAGATTCAAAGGGCTTTATCCAGAGATATGGAGAGAAACATGGCTACAGGGAATGCAAACTTTGTTACTTGAACTGCTCTCACCTCTCTTATCTTTCCATTCTCTCTTCTGGTTTTAACCAGTGTCTTTTGTTTTCCAGTGAAACTGTCTTTAAGCTGCATATTCTATGAAATATGAGCTTTTCTGTTTCTGCTGTTTAATTAATGACCCACCAATTTTGCCTGAGCCTGTGAAATCAGAGATAACATGTGCCCCTTTGAATATAACCAGGTCCTTTGCCATATTACCAAAATCATGGACTAGGAAACTGTTTAACCCTCAATAAATCTCAGCAAACTTGCAAAATAATCTGCCACCTCACACCTTGAGCTCTGCTAAGGACTGGCTTTAGTGTCAAAGCATGAGATCAAAAATCCTTTCCAAGCTTTGAGGTACACACTGCAGTAAATCTGGGTGCTCTAAATCCATTATAATGGTGGCATCTCCAGTGGACTCGTTATGTATTAGGTATTGCCTTTTTAAGCCCTATGGAATGTCTTGTCTTTCCATTCCATTATATGGTCTATTGTACTCTCTTTTTAAAAAAATTTATTTTTATGAGAAATCAGTGATTTCTTATCTGCCTTCTCTGTTCCATGCATAACTTTAGATGATTTATCTTGGGGTTTTTTTTATGTAGTAAATAGCTCTGCTTTTTTTGGTATTGGTGCTTCAGCTCTGTATCATTTTTGTCTCCTTTCTCTAGGGTTACTCTGCGAGGAGTTTCTTTCTCTGAAGATGGAGTAATCAACAATATTCTGCAAATGTCTACAGTATTTCTAGCAAGGTAACATATAGATTATACAGATGTAGATAAACTGGAGTTGTCTTATATTAACTCATTCTACAAACCAGTATTTGGAAGTTACAAAAAACCCCACCTGCATGTTGAAGAGAAGTTTTTAATTAAGCTACCCACAGTGGCATTCTCTTTAAATAACAATTCTTTAAAATAGTAATAAACATGAAACCCTGTAAGCCTTGCAGGTAATTCGGTTGTTCCTCTGGCTGACTGAGTACTCCCAGCCGAACAGTTTGCTCCACAGGTTTGTCTGAGTGGAAGGCAGAACAAAAGCATTTTTCCCAAAGTGCTTCCCATTTAGCTATGGCCAAACCTCACGAGAACTGTGTCTCTTAAAAAGCAGCACTAAATTATTCCACTTATGTGGTTCTGGCTACTTCAATGACATAGCAATGTCTTGAATCTAAAAAGAAATTTACATAGGTTAAATTTGTGCAAACAATGTATTATTAAGGTTTTTTTAAATCATGCAATAGTTTTAAATACTGCACTTGAGTTTACTGGGGTGATAATTAGAATACTAAATACTTCTATCAGTGACATCCCTTCTATCAGTGACATCCCTTAAATGTAATTTAACAGTGGATAAGAACACAAAATTTTTCAAAGATGAGATTTGATTTCCTCTATAAGATCTGAAACACTTTTCCTCACAGGGTAAAAGTTAAATGTAACATTATTTTTACTACTACCCAGTGGTGTATCATGCAGCCAGTGCATACACCACCACCTGTGATTTTGCCTGCTGCATGCTCAGTGTTCAGGAAATAAGCTAGAATAAATTTACTTTCCATCTGCTGTATGCTTGAGTGTAGGAGCAGCATGACTGTATTTAAAGAAAATTCATGCGCTTAAAAAATTTCAGAGCTTAAATAAACAGACTTTGTTCACTTGACTGACGCTCAGTGACGACTTTTGGAAGTGGCTGAGAACCTTCCAAAATGTCTTTTCATGGCTATAGGACTGAGCTTGGGGGTTTTTATTTTGGGGAGGAGGGTGGGGTATGGATACTATTGCAGTGCAATGGTATCATCATCAAGGTGTCCACATAAACATTTCTAACACCATCAAATTCACCACAGGGCAGAGCACAAAACCTTGCTTGTAGTTTTCTGCTAGAGAGAGCTGGGAAGCTGTATCAATACCCAAAAAGATGGAGACAGCTTTTCACTAAATTCTTTATTCATGCCCATAATACTGACAGAGTCAAACAGAGATATTATAGCATGAAGTGGCCTTCTTCCCTCTAAAGATGAAATAATAATAAACTTGAAGCATGGTAAAGGTACAAAAAAGTCACGGTGCTTGTTGAAGAGACAAAATCTTGTGTGCAGTTCTGCTCTTTAAGAAGCACATACACAAAGCCGTGAGTAAATACTAATAAAACCTGGCAAAATATCACTAAAGACAAAATGTTATCCAAAGGCAATGTTATCAAAATCCTTTGAAACTGAATTAAAAGATCATATGGACTTGCAAAAGCTGTGTGGATCAGGGTCCAAGAGAAGCCAGTTCTTGACTTTAGTTTCCAGTGTCCTTTGCCCTTTTGCATCAAGCAGGAACTTCTTCCAAAAATAATTTCCTGAATGCAAATGACCTCTTATAGCACTTATTACTTGGGGTATAATGTTCGAAGCAGGAGTGACCCTTAAATTACTTGACGAACACATATGAAACTTGCAACTTCTAATAATAGTGAGGCAAGTCTTCCATATGTTGTTATAAATTTCAGTCCAAGATGATTAACGTGGCTCACAGGCTACTCTTGTAAGATGATAGAAGAGATATTTTTGCTGCCTCTCCTGAGAGGGCTAGTGTTTCAAATTATTTCCAAACAAGCTTCTTCCAAGTGAGAGATGGTTCTCATTTTTTTGTCACCTTAATAAAAAGGTGATGAACACTCTCTTCTTAACTGTGCCCTTATATGAACATCAAACAAATATTATGACAGTATGATGTGATAAAAATGTGTCTGTGCTATCCATGAAATAATGTTATATTCATAAATACAAGTCATTAATTTATTGTGCCTATCATTATGTTTGGAATAGAGTGCTTGTATTGTAAGCCTGTAGGGAATCTCAGAAGTGAATTAAACAGATATCTCTTCATTCAAAGTTGTTTTTACTTATAGCAGGTCTCTGTCTAGCATATTTTACATCAACTCTGTCCAAAGACTTTAGACAAAAAAATCTTACAAACACCTTTATTAATTAAAATCAAGGCAATAGTAAATTGGGTAGCAAATTGTTTACGGCCATAAACAAGATGGAGTGGCCTAGGATCTTTCTTTTGGTATAGAGAAAGGTGACTGATGAAGCTCAAAGGATCGTATTTGGTTTCAGAATGTTAAAACTTGGGTCTTGGCTCTACTGAAATAATCATTAATTCTGTCATGCCAATGTGGATACATCTCTTCATTATATGAAGTCTTGCTCTATAGAGTCACTATGGCAAACTGAAGAGGCAATTTTCTGGTTCTGTTTTCCACGTTGTTTGGGTCACCATGGACAAATCGGTGTTTCCCACCCAGCAGCAATGGCAGCAGGAGCACTCGCTGTTGATTAGGGACCGTATTCCTCCTACCGCCAGGGGCAGCTGTGGGCGGGCCCGCGTCCTGGCCATGCACCCGGGAAGCAGAGCTCTGGTGAGGCACTGGAGCCAGCTCCGAGGGAGGTGACACATCCCTGCTGTCACTGCAGCACAGCACAACACAGTTCCACGTGCCCAGTGCCACAGCCTGGCTCGTGCAGCGCTGGCTCAGATCGCTCTGCACAGCTCTTTACTGCATGCATACAGTGAGCCTACCTGTTTTCCAAACCTCCACACCCCTTCCTTCTCATTGTCTCTCATTTCCCCACTGTTTAAAAGTAAATCTAGTTTTCCACTTGGAGGACAGTTGTGAGAACAAATGTACGGTGTTCCAAGAGAGTGCCCCGGTGAGACCTCTGTGAGCAGGCAGCTGGGTAAGGAGATGGCAAGTGGTACAGGTTGCAGGCAGTAAGCAGTTATTTATTTACTTACTAGTAGTATGTGATGCTGTTCCTAGATGAGATGGATAAAAACACTAAATATTCTTGTTTGGCTGAAACCATTCATCCTGATTCATCCTCTCTGATTCAGAAGAACTGAGGCTTGAAATGCCTGTCTGTCTGTGGATTCTGTTGACGCTGGCTGAAAAGAATTTGTCAGACTGTGTGTGTTTGTGAGCTCTTAGCTGTGCCACTGAACAACTCCTTTAGTTCACTAAATGCAGGCTTGTTTTGAAGCTAAGTGGCACAAGTTTTGCTGTGGAAACTGCATCCAATTGTTGGCCTCTCATCACAGAGCCCGTATTTGAGTAAAGTTTTCCAGCTAGGAAGAGGTCATGCCACATACAAGCGGGATCTTGAACTTTGAACTGTGTGAGATGAACAATCTTTAATTCAACATCAAAAAGACTTCTGATTTGAAGGCAAGGGGAAGAAGGAACAGCCAGAAAGAGAGTGAGAAGTTATTTGAGTTAGTATTAAGCTATAGGGTTGTTGGCAGTCCACCTGTGTTAGAATGGCCTTCCTGGATTTTTTGTAGTCCATTTGTCTCTCAGAGATTATATTACTTTCCTGCATTAACTACTTTATTAAAACATAACCATATAATCATACTGAAACTCCCTCCAAGGCCCTTTGTAGTTTTATGAGCTAGTGGATCATAGATTATTAGGGTACAAAACTCTGTGTGTCTGTGTGTGTGTGTGTGTGTACGTCTGTGCATATCTGCCCTTGTTAAAACCTGGGGCCACGTCCCAAACCGATGCGATACAGGATGTCTGACACCTCTTGGTGTCTGCACTTTACAACAGCCCAGTGCTGATCCAGAGAGGTTTAATTCTCATATAATACTCATGACATTTTTCTCACGTACAATTCCGCTTGGATAACATAACCAGCATCAGTTCACAGTGCCCAAGGAGTGCTCTTTTGTAAGCCAGAACTTGCTGGAACGGAGATTGGAGCTGCCACCATTAAATTCCCACTGATAAATTTTGTGGCCTTGGTTGTTTTTTGGCAGGCTCCTATAAACAAGATTTTGCCTTAGATCCAAGTTTTCTTCCTATTTCTTCCTAAACCCTATTTGTCTTTGCCTAACCCACTGCTTAGGCATCACCTCTCAGGGCACATGGGCAGTGTACTGTAGGTCTGACTTGCCCCTAGCTCCAGCCCTGGCTTAGCTCAGCAGCCTCTGCCAGTCCCAAACCTGTAAGTGCACCCACCACCTGTCAGAGGTGAACACTGTATCTCAAGTAACACTACAACCTGGGTATTAATCCTGGTGTTATTCCAACCCAAAGCTTATTCCACAAATCCTTTACTATTCAAATCACACCATCTCAATGTCTAGTTGTTTTTTTTTTTTTTTAGCAGTAGCTGATCTTAAGCTTCAATGGCTTGTTTAGAATTATGCATATTAGATCAAATACTTTGAGTCTTTTTAGTCATAAAAACTTTTTTTAAATGCGCTCAAGATTAGCTTTTCTTCAAAGCCTTGCCTTAATGAAGTAAATGTGTAGCAATCTTATGCCATCTAACTCCATATTCCAACTGAAATATTCTTGCTGCTGCTATATTTAAGGTAGGAATGGATATCATAAAATTAACAAGAAATTGGGAAAAATGAGACTTGAAGCAGAACTCTAGTACAAAAGCGCCCCTGAAATGTGAGCTCATGCTCTGTTGAATCTCAGCATAACCATCACACAGACCATCCATAACTGATATTTATTTCAGCAAAGGTGTTCTACTTGCTCATGATGTCCTCAAGACAGTTGTGTTCCCCCAGCTAAATGACTTTTTCAATGTTAAAAGTTATTTCTTTCCTTTTGAAATCAAATTGCAAAGTTATGTGTATTGGGGTCTATCTATAGCATAAATGAAATTCCTTATTTTCTTCTTTGCTGTTAAGTGGTTATAGATAATATTTCTAGTTATGACCTCCAAAAATGTTATTGCATCTTTCTATTTGATCTATATAATGTCATAAATTTCCCTGTGTACTAGAGTTCTGATTTGAAGATGATGCAGCTGAAAACCTCGTGATAGAGTGGAAAGGACATCTAATATTGGATGGTATCTCAGATAAGATAATTAGAACATTTGGGTATTGAATAATGTCTGGAGACATCAAAATATTTATTATGTGAGGTAACCATGATGACGTTGTTGATAAATTAAACTCTTCTGAAACTTAATTTCAAATTTATCTTCTCATTTCAGAGACAGTTTAAGTCATTTTGTGACTTTATAAAAGAATTTATTTGCCATTTGTGCTGCAAAAGGTGATGTTGGTGTATGAGAAAAAGTACAGAGGGCTTGATCTCAGCCAGCAAGGCAGTTTAGGGAAATGGAAGTTTTCAGCAGCAGCAGCAGCAATAGCTCAGATTCAGCCACCCATAAATCTCCCCGAGGGATGCGATTCCTCAGCGTCTGTATCCTTCAGTCCCCTGTCTTTGCTTTAATGTATCCTCTCAAGGAGTCACTACCCCCGCTTCTTTCTAAGGCATCTTCTGGCTCATTTCCTATTTGAAAATCCATTTGCCCTGCTCAAAGGGAGTCAGTTTTATTGCCCACCTCATTAGTGCACCAGTTCAGACTGCATGGCAGGGACAGTCTTTGGTGGTCTCTCCACGGGCTGCCTGTGATATCCCCAAAAATCAGGGGGGATGCATGCCTGCCCTCGAGGAAGATAGAGAGAAGTGGGCCAGGCTCTTAAAGCAGCAAAAGCCATCACCACTGCTCTCATGGCAGCAAGAGTTCACCCTTTCACATGTTTGTACTCTTTATTCTTTCAAGGTGGAGAAACTGATCTTATAGAGAAACATGGTTTGGGGACTTACTATAGGTACTGGGAAAAACTCTCAATTTCACACCTGTTCATCATCTTTAGCCTAGTCCCTAAAAACACACAAAGAATACGTTTTAGGGGATGTATTAGTCCTTAGGGGCAGGATGACTTACTCTGAACAAAGCTGGGATGAAATCATGTGGTGGGTTAAGCTCAGTTAACAGCCACACACCCACCTGGCTGCTCACGCCCTTCCCTCTCCTGATGGATCGGAAGAAAGTAGGAGGAAGGAAAGACTTGTGAATGGACATAAAGACAGGCATGTGCAGCCAAAGCGAGGTGTGAAAGCAAGGCAGAGGAGGAGGAAAAGGGAGGAGTTGTTGCCCGTAATAATGTTGATCTCAATGTGGAAATTTGAAGGTACAGATGTGGGTACAGCATTCCTCTGAAACATATGACTTCTCTACATTAATATCCACAGATGTTACAAAATTCAGGGGAGCAGGGTTTTAGTGTCACTGTTCCACTGATCCACAGCCTCGCCTGCAGTGATGTCTGTGTTTATCTCTGCTGGGAGGTAATTTCTTGTTTAATAATTAATTTTAGTATCTTTTTTGGAGCAGGAACCCTGAGGGTGATTTTTATTTTGGAGAAGGAAATGTTATGGCAAGATTGGGCCTTAAGTTCCTCTTATTTCTCTGTATTGTTTCCTTTTGTGTGGCAATTTTTGTACAGGTACTGTTTTGTTGCTGCCCTCAGGGCTCTTTGTTTCAGGTGTGCCAGCGACTATCTTTCAATGTGACTCTTGCTTTTTTCCAGCTGATATTTGACTGTCACAAAGCTATAATTTCCAGTGTAGAAGGAAGATGGCTTTGTTTGCAGCTCCATGTCACAGGGAAGCCTGATCTGATTTTGTATTGCAGTGCACATCCCAAAATTTGAGTTTATACTAGGAGAGATCTAAATGCAAAACACTTACCCGCTTTTTCTCTGTCCGGCTTCTCAGCTGACTGTAATTCTGGTGGGTGGCTTTTCAGTCACAAATCTCTTTTGATCCTCTTTGCAATATTCTAATGCCTCATGTTTGGTTAATCCTCTTGCTGTGCCGCTGCCTGGGTTTTCCAGGGCTGCTGTTTGCATGTCTGCCTAGGCTTCACGCCTTAGTGCTGTTAGGTACTGATGAAAAACTAAGTAAAAGAGGACTTGCATATAAATTAGGAATATTTCTGTGGCTGGTATACTGCCTTATTGAAAAAAAAGTGAATAAGATGTGGTATTTATTGTATCTATTTGTGTTTTCCAGCCCTGCACACGGGGTGAGGATGGTCTCTGGTGGCCAGGAGGTAAGTGCCTGGCTGCACAGGCTGGTGCAAACCACACCAGGGCTGCTCAGGCTGTGGGGTGGCAGAAGCACGTGTGCCCACATTGCCTCTCACAGTCAATGTATGCTCAGACTCACTGCTGACCTCCTGCCAAACACAATCTTCAGTTTCATAAATAGGTTAAAAAAAAACAATAGCTGCCTCTTCCTCAGACAGAGCTCCTGAGGGGAGGGGGGTTGTTGCTGCTGTCTCAGTTTTCCTCCATGATGAATGTGCAGTGCTGCTGTGGTGATTTAGCACTCAGCTTCAGTGCACACCACAGAAGGAGCCCTCATGAAGAAAGGTTTCTTAGAAAAAAACAACTGTAATTATTGCTATGGCCCCGAGATCAGCCCTGGACCTGAGGCCAGTGTGGGGAGCAGGGTGCACTCCTCTGTTAGTGCAGGGCCCAGGCCAGGGCTCACTGCCAGGGAGTATTCCTTAGCTGAAATGGGCAATCTGCTCCTGCTGGAAGAAATTCCACCCTTCTGGAAAACCATCACCTCCAGTGAGAATTAATGCTCGGTTTTTTGGTTGCTGCTGAATTCCTTGGGTGTCTTTGCTCCGTGGTTACTCAGAGACGCTGATCTCACTGCCCTTGGGGAGAGTTTGGAGAGTCCTGGGGAGTCGGCACCACTCTCTGTTTCAGGCCACAAAACCTGGAAAGCCCCAAGAGCACAGATTTTGTTTTAAAGATTCCTAAAATTGCCCAAATAGATTTCCATTACAAACTTTCTAACAATTTCTGAGTTAATGATGCAAATTGAAACAAAAGCATCTAACAACTAGTACAGTCAGTTGAATAAACATTTGTGCTGTGTAGAAACATGTGATTTATTTTACCCCTCTTCTTGATTATCTTAGCAATTTCCCAGCCTAAATGATTCTGTGATTCTGGTTTCTTCTTTTCTACTTTGATAAAAAGTATAGGTCGTTCTATGGGAGAAAAGAATACCCACAATACTTCATCTCATTTTTTTGAGCAGAGTGCCTTTATAGTGTAACTTTGTCATAATTATTTTTTAGCACATTTTTAAGCATCTAGACAAATTCTAAATAAATAATGTTGGTTTTTTGGTGGAAAATTTTGCAAATAAGCAGTTTAAGCAGTTCTAAATATCTTCGCACAGGTGTTGGACGAAATGAATTCCTGCAACTCAGCCCCTATCCAATGAAGTCCTGCAAGACACACTGAAGTGTAAGTACCTGAGTAAAACTGAGGATGTTCTTCAAGTTCTGCTGCTAAATGGGATCTTTTATCAATTTAGAAAGAAAAAAACCCAAGTCCTTCCCCAAATATCTCATTGTGATAATCACAAAGCGCTAGGGGTTCTTTAATGGGTACGGAATTCAGTGCACACACTGATTTTGTGTTTCTTCTTTGAGTTATAGCAGTATATGCACATCCAACTAACACCAAAAGAAGTAAAACTAATAGCAACGGGTTAATCCTATTTTAAATATTCAGGATTTCTTCGTACAAGAAAGTGGAATTAGGCTCTACATCTATATTCTATTATATTTTACCTTAAATTTGAAAACTATCAAACCTTTATTTTTGAGAGCAGGAGGGTGGGACATTCCAAAAATAATCATGATCTAGAAATCAATGTTGTGCCCTAAGGTTTGGAGCAGTCATGCAATCCCCACTGTCATGTACTTTTGGTAATAACAGAGCTGAAAACTAGGGCAGCACGGAGTGACTTCCATGGCATGTTCTTGGGCATCCTGCTATCATATTTGTCCTTACTTTTAATGAACCTGGTTGCAAGCATCAAGGAAATATTTTAAGAAAATAAAAGCTCTGAGAAAAGGCTTTGGTAATTCTAAGTTGTGCATGGAACAGCTAGAACAGCTGAGAGCAGTGTATAATGAAAGAAGAATTAGGTAAAAAAGAGAAAAATCCATAGCTGAGGAAAAGAACACCTTTCCCATGCACAAAGTTTTTGAAAATAGAGCCTTTATTTAGACAGTAGTTCCTTAGTCTATAAAGCTGTGTTGCAGTCACCTGCTTTGCATCATGGGTTTGATTTTGAAACTCTACCAAAGTACTTATTACAAGGTATTCACAGCACATCAGGTACAACTTCAAGGCTTTTGGATTATGAGGAGATTTTAGTCAATAACAAAAATATCCAGGGCTTTCTAGCTCTTTAGAATCCATATTGATTCTTCTCAGACTGCACAACATTTTCCAACCCATACAGATAGTGGCTGACTGCATGTATAAATAGATTTTGTAAAGTCACCACGTGGCTGTGGGCATGCTGGGGGGAGCTCCTGGGGTACAGAGTGCTTCTCATGGCTTCCCTTTAACTCTTCAGCTGAATTAGAAATATGTGCCTCACTAAAGCCCTCCCTTATACCAACGTATGTGTGTATAGTTAAAAAAATGAACTGAGAAACAGAGCAAATGTTGCAGCCAGTGAATTCTGACTGGGGTTTGAGTTGGTGGTTGGATTTGGATAAATCCATGGAGTTTTGTAGCCCTTTTTTGAATGCCACATCCCTTGTCAGTGGGTTCTTAAATGAACTTCAGCACTGTTTGAGAAAAATGATTGTATTTTCTCTGCTTTCTGTTGGAAAGGCAGGGAGAATCTGACCCAGTGTCTGTGGTGTGCAGGACTGAAGGACTGACCCTCCGGGTAGCACCTGGGCAAAACCAGAGCATGTGCTCCTGCTGCCACCTGGCCAACCACACAGCTCAGGTCAGAAGATGTGGAAAAAAGCTGGGGTTACTGTAAAGTGGGCACAGGAGAAATGGGAGCGAGCGGAGGTATTGCCAGGCAGAAGAGGACATGAGTAGTCCAGAAACGAGAATAGGATGTTGTGGGTCTACAGGACAGAGAGGAGGAGTTGAAGGCTTGGAGAGGGGTTTTCAGAGGTGGAGGAACTGTGAAGAGTAGCAGGTGGAAAGGCAAGGGCAGGAACTGTGAAATTGTATCGGAGGGAGGGAGAAACCAGATTTCATGTATTCTGTTACCCTTGGACAAACTCATTACAACTTTGCCATCTGATGCAGAGGTTGTTAAGTGACAAATTTTAACCCAAAAGAAGTAGGTTAGCAGTTTCTTACCCAGGTTCCTCTGAAGCTTCAGCATTGTTATCATCCAGTCTGGATGCCATTCCAGCAGCACCAATGCTAACACCATTCCCTGACTTCTGTGGTTCAGTTTGCAGCAGTTTCCTCCAGTGCAGATGTATTGATGCTGCATCCACATCACTCTGGGGTGAGCATGTGCACACAGAGCGGGGCATGCCAAGAATTTAGAGGGTTTGGACTATATTATGGGACGATCTAGCAAACTCCAATAAGCAAGTAACTAACAAAAATAGCTAATAAAATATGTATCAGATCTTGTGACAACAAAAAGTCAAATGTGCCTCAAAACAATTTCTTATGGAGTGAGACTGCCTTCCTTACCCCTACAGAAAAATGCTTTCAGCCACTGAAATTCAGGAGAGGGGGGCAAGAGGCAGCATTTTCTGGCAAGTTGCATCGCAGGAAAGGCTTTGATGCCTGTGTTCTCCCAAACCAGTCCATGCCCAGCAAGGGTTCCTGCACCCTTGCAGGGGGTAGGGGACCTTGAAGCCCCTTAGCCCCACTCCCTCGGCAACTGCTGCACCTCTGAGGCCTCCATGTTGGGGCTGGGACACCTCAGATTTGGGTACTGTGGTTTTCAACATCACAGCACCCATGTCTGGCCTCAGCCTTGCACACTGAAATGCTTTACAAGCTAAATATTTCATCGACTGCCTGGCCTGTGTCTGCTGTAGTCATTTCAAATGGATGCTCTGCATTTAAAAGCACTGACTGCTTCGCCTCAGCCCAACATAATCAGCTGTCTTGCAAACTCCACAGCTAATAAAATATTAAATCTGTTTTGGCACCCAGAAATAAATATGGGCTCAAGATTCTCATCACATGTCTCTCCCTCTCCTTAGCTCCCTGTCCCTGCCACGTCACACTGAGGTGCTGCTGCTCAGGGCAAGGCTTGTTGTTGGGTCGTGACACGGGAGATGAGCAGTGCACCAGGACCAGGGTATTATCAGTCGGGATGCAATGAAGTGATCCGGTCAGGCACCAGCTGTGCTTGCAGCCCGTGCCACGCAGAGGAAGGCAGCCTGTGGAATGTCTGCCCCACGGCTCCAAGTTGCTCAGTGGGAGCTGCATTCATTTAAAAGCTGAAGTTAAAAGTAGAACCTTCCATAAGAAACCAGGCTAGACTAATAAAGAGCACAGAAGCCATAAACCTATATAAAGATACTTGTAGTTTAGTTACAAAATTCTTGTTTAAAAACAGGAGATAGTTTAAAAATCAGTGTTGTAATAATACCAGTGTGTTAATGCAAGGTAACCGTGCCTTTGCAATACTTCATCTTGTTTTAATTCTCAGGGCTAGGAGTTCATTTGATTTTCTCATCCAGCCACCTACAGGTGAGGTAAAACAGCAATAAAACATCTGCAGAAAATCTACCCAGGTCAGCAGGTCCCAAGTCAAAGCTCCTTGAAATCAGAGGGCACAGTGTCACCAGCTTTAATAGGCTTTGGGTCGAGCTCCTCAGACCTGCCCCTTCAAACACTTGCAGCACGTGTTTAGTGCCCAAGGGGCTTAATCCTGGCTGGGGATCTTGTCAGATTAAAAATCACACGTGAGGACCTGGAGCTGATGTGCACCTGAGGTTGCTTGCCCTGGGAACTGCTGCAGAGGGTCGAGCTTAGGTCTCCTGTGGCACCCCAGCCCCAGAAACTCTCCTTTTGGTCTCTAAGGGAGCATGGTTCCCATTAGAGCTGGATGAAATGATGCAGCAAGCGCAGCGTGTACAAACCCTGAGCACAGCACAATGCTTTAAACTTGTCAGCACAATGCTTTCTCCGGGCCCCAAAGGCAGTAATTAGTAAAATATGTGGGATTTTTAATTCACAGGTGGACTGTTTGCAAGTAATGAGTGTAATATTGTGTGCTGTTGTTGGGTGGTCACAACAGCTGTAGCAGCAATCCTTTCGTACAAGGAGCTGCTGGATTTTGTTGGTGGAGGTGTACAGGGGTGGCTGCCTGCTCCCCATCTCCCAGCTTTCCAGGTTAGGGAGGGTTTCCCAGCTGCTGGAGACCAGAGGGATGTTGTTTCTGTTTTTCTGCACCTGTCCATCCCCTGGCTCTCCCATCCCTGCACAGCCCCCCAGGACATGATCACAGCAGTGCAGTGGATGATCTGTGACCAGCAGCTACGGTTACAGTGGCGTTTTTCTTCACTAATGTTACCAGTGTAGTGTTTTCTTTGGCTTTGAAAATGCTGCAAGAAATTCCTTGGCATGCCAATGACTGGCTGGAAACGTGTTAGAAACCTACTTGGCAATTAGAATGAGGCTTGATAATTGGAAACCTGCTTGGCAATAATCACTGAGGTGCTGCAGCGTGTCCAGGAACAGGCAACAGAGCTGGTGAAGGGGCTAGAGAGTGACTGATATGAGGAGGGGCTGAGGGAGCTGGGACTGTTTAGTCTGGAGAAAAGGAGGCTCAGGGGAGACCTTATTGCTCCCTAGAACTACCTGAAATGAGGGTGTAGTGAGATGGGTTGGCCTCTTCTCCCACATAACAGCAATAGATCCACAGGAAATGGCCTCAGGTTGTGCCAGGAGAGGTTTAGGTTGGATATTAGAAAAAGTTCCTTCATCGAAGGGGTGGCCAAGCATTGTAAGAGTCTGCCCAGGGCAGAAGGTATTTAAAAGGTGTGTACCTGTGGCACTAAGGGACATGTTTTAGCTGTTTAGGACATGGCAATGCCGGGTTATCAGTTGGACTTGATGATCTTGGAGGTCCTTTCCAATCTAAATGATCCTCTGAGTCTATAAAACTGTTGCCTAAATAGATAGGAAGACTTAGCCCCAACTCAGCACAGGCACTGAAAGCAAGTGCTAACTCCAGTGAGGGGCACGAGCACCGTGCCCAGCCCTGCAGCACCCCTGGCCTTTAGCCTGTGCCATAGGACAAGCCAGGGCCCAGCACGAGCCTCGTGTCCCCAGCCCTGTCACCGGCAGGGCCAGGAGATTCCTGCAAGTCCTGGGGTGATGTTTGCCAGCCCCAGCCAGGTGTGAGCTCCGTGCCAGCCTCCCAGAGGTGATGCCCAGGTGTGCTCTTGTGTATTGTGCAGTCGTTTGGGTGTCAAGAACTCCCCCAAAACTGGAATGCTTTAGCCAGGATGTCAGTTTGCAGCCTTTCTTACAAAATAGTTTTCAGTTTTAGCATCGCTTTTATTTTTGAAAAAGTGAAAATGTTATTTTAGTTCGCTCAGTTCCTTCATTCTGGGAGCTTTCTTTTGGAATGGGGGCGTTTCCTAAAAAGCTTTGGTATAATTAATACTTCTCTCTGGTTTTACATTATTTGATGCTGCCTGACAGGATAAAATCAGAGAAGCATCACCCAGGCCTCTCCTCCAGTCTTTTCCACTGTTTTCTTCGCTGTAACACTCACTAGACCTTGCGTGCTCAATGTGTTCTGGCACCTCAGTGCTGTCACAGGGCTCAGTGGAACACATGATGGCAATGGCCCTGAGCTTTTATATAGCAGCTCCATTCTTTGAGCACGCTGCTTTTCTAGATTTCACAGAATCACAGAATTGCTAGGGTTGTTGGAAGGGGCCTCTGGAGGTCATCCAGTCCACCCCTCCTGCCAAGGCAGGGTCACCTGGAGCAGGTGACACAGGAATGCACCCAGGTGGGTTTGGAGTGTCACTAGAGAGGGAGACTCCATGACCTCACTGGGCAAGTGTTCCAGTGCTCTGCCACCCTCAATGTAAAGGTCTTCCTCGTGTTGAGGTGGAACTTATTGTGTTTTTGTGGCTATTGGTCCTCATCCTGTTGCTGGGCACCACTAAAAAGAGTGTGGCACCATCCTCTTGGCACCCACCTTTGGGATATTTATATGTAAGGATGAGATCCCCTCTCAGTCTCCTCTTCTCCGGACTAACCAGGCCTAGCTCCCACAGTCTCTCCTTGTAAGACAGATGCTCCAGATCCCTCATCATCTTTGTGGCCTCCGCTGGGCACTCTCCAGTAGCTCCTCGTGGTTTTTGTACTGACCTGGACAGAGCACTCCANTCACTAGGGCTGAGTAGAGGGGGAGGAGGATTTAAAGGAGGAGAAGCCAATGAGAGGCGGCTTTCCTGCCTGGGTGATTTTATCCCCCTTTTTCCCTTATTTTAAATGGCAGGGCCGGTGCGGGCGCTGAGGCGCGGCGGCCCCGCTGCCCGCGGGCGGGGCANGCCGGGGACCGTGCGCGGCGGGGCCACGCTTCCAGCATGCTGCTCGCACGGACACCGCCCCGCCGCGCCGGTATGTGCCCGCTCCTGCGCCCCGAGCCGCGCCGGGGCCGGGGCCGGGAGGGGGATGCGCGGCCGCACCCGCGGGGCGAGCCTGGCCGTGGGCAGCACCGGCCTTCAGCCGCCTTAGGCTCCTGTCGTGCAGGAGAGGAGGGAGAGCCGTGCTTTGAGGTGGGGTTTTTCAGGACAGGCGGCGGTGCTGCTTTACTCCTCCCATCATCTCGCAGCGCGGTTGCCGGCCACGGACTCCAAACTGAGCAAAGCGGAGGTGCCGCTCCCGCTGAGCACCCCGAGGAAAGGTGGTGCTATGGACAGCAATGAGAGTGATACGGAGTGGGAAGGTAAACGGCAAGGCTGGTTCTCTCCAAGCGGTGTTCCTGCTGTGGGGAAGACGTGAGACTGCTGTATTTGCCGGCAGAGGTGTTGTGGGGGTCTGTCAGCCCCTCACATGAGTACCCCTTCCAGGCTTCCACAGAAACCCTTATACAGAGCAGGTTACCCTCATCTGGCATGTTATAAAATACAGATTTAATAATTTAAGACCTGTCATGGCAAAAATTGTTAAACATTTAGAAATATTTTATGCTTTCTCATAGTTCAGTAAGTAGCAGTCCAAATTAGGTTTCTAAATATAGTCATTTTTTAAAAAGGAAAAATGTAGAGACTTATCCTGTAGCCTTAACAAAGTGGCATTTTTAACCTTCAAGTGCATACAAATTAGTTTTCTTCTGAACATCACGTTCTGCTGAGAACATTCTTGCTTTAAAATCACCTTGGTTCATACAAGATGCCCACGGGGTTGGGCAGAGCCTCACAACGCTCGTGTCTCTGGGGACAAGGTGTTTCTGTGGGCAGGGTCCTGGGGGAGAGGGAGCTGGCAGCGGTGCCAGGCTGTGCGGGCACGGCTGCCTCGCCTGGCCGCCGGCCTTCCCGCTTCCCAGGCGCGAAGGCGGCAACTGCTGGAAGTAGGAGCTGGCACGTTAGGAGTGATGGAATTCAAGGAAACAAATACCGGGGGAGAGCCGTGAGACAGAGTGATTTTTAAGGCTGACATAGTTTTGTTGCAATTCTGGGCAGCTTTCGTACAGCTGGAGCATCTGGTTGTTAACTCCTCACTTTGTCCTCTTACTCCTCAATTTGTGCTAATCAGTAGTAGCATAGTTGTGATTTTAAAATGTGGGGTTGTGTTTTCCTGTGCCTTCCTATGTGAGATGTGGAAAAATGGCTTTTCTAGCGCATTCCTAATTCCCATTCCCCTTTTTATAATTGGCTTCTGAAGATTAAAGAGCAGAATAGGGCTGTGTGCTGCTTTTATTGTGCTCTTCTGTGGTTGATCTTGGGCAGATCTTGACCGTCTCCTTCCTTCTGACTTTCATTTGTATTAATCCAGTAGAGCCTTTGGCTTCCTGAGGGCATCACAAAGCCAGGCAGTGTCCCTCATTCATACCTTACGCTCTGCAGCTCCATATGTTCGTAGTTGAATCTTGTGACAGCCACTACAATAAAACCCGACCCTGTCAGCCTGAGACACTGATTGCTGTTTTAGCTGCTGCTGCTGCTCCTCAGTTCCTGCTGGCAGGATCCCCAGGCTGGGCAGCAGCCAGCAATAGCTGCAGGAGGGGCTTTTCTTGCTTGTAAAGATTTGTGCATCCCTTTCCATTGTCTACAGCTCTGTCTCTGCCTGGCACCTGTGGAGGACAGTAACGCACCTTTACAAACAAGGCTAGATCCTGAGCCTTAGTGTGAGAGTAAGCAGCTTAATGGTTCAATGTGTTCCTGAAGAGGACTGTTAGTAGGAAGGCTGTGGCTCCACAGTTGAGTTGTTGGGATGGACGTGTTGTGGTGTATGTAAGAAATTCCTGTTTCCGCTCTGGTTTGCTCCAGTGTTAGAGCATTGTAATAAACCAAGAGGCTGCTTCGTCTGGACCCAGTGCTGTGCCTTAGAGCAGTCTAACCTTGCTGTGGGACTTGGCCAGTGTCTCTGACAGCTTTGGTGGTATGCCTTGTGTTTTCCCCTGCTGTGGGAATGGTCTTCAGACCAAGGATTTGCAGCCCCTACAGATGGGAGGGGCTGATGATTACAAGAACTGTGGGCCTTGCTGAAAAGTGTGTTGAAACTGCATCCTTTTGTGTTATGCAGGGCAAGGAAACAGCTGTACGTCTGTGTCAAAAACTTCATATCCGTTTCTGATATTTCGTTTCTGTTCACTGACCAGTTTTGAGCATTATTTTGTATTAGAGGTCTTGGAGAATTTTGGATCTCATCTATCACTATTAGCTTCCCCTTCCAAACACATTCCTCTATAGTTTCTGCAGCTGGGTTCCTTAAGTCTTAACTAAACTTCCTGCAGATGGAGTTCCTGAGAAGCCTTGCATCTTCTTCATGCCCTTTCTTCTACAGCCTCCCTCCAAGGCCTTAATTGCTAAGGAAATCCATAGGTTCACTGTTATCCACGTGGAAAACAGGCTTCCATCAATACTAGGCATCCTTCTCCTGTTCCTGTGGGGTAGTTAAGTTAATGTTCCCTCTTGGCCATGGTCTGGCAAAGTCTGTCCTGGTGCATGTTTGCTTGCTTGTATTCTGAGACATCGGTTAAAAAACATTGATACAGTGTAAGTATTTCTGCCCAAATTTGGACTAAGAGCAGTCTGTACAGCTGCTTGGACAAGCAGCTAAGATAAAATATGAGCAGAACCTGTAAGAAGTTTTTAGCATCCTGTTCTCCAATGGCCTCCAGGCTGCTCCCTGAGCTGTGTGTGTGCAGTTCTGGTGCATAAACTGCTGCACTGGAGGAAGGAGGGAGGATTTCAGGACAGGCCAACTGGGTACAGTTTTACTTTCATGAAAT
Source organism: Platysteira castanea (assembly GCA_013397175.1). NCBI lineage: Eukaryota > Metazoa > Chordata > Aves > Passeriformes > Platysteira > Platysteira castanea. Next base: position 495,271 of record VYXC01012506.1, on the reverse strand, counting down.
TAGACAGCTACCAAGCACGCAGTGTTCTTTGCTTCTAACAAGACTTCTCTTCCCTGGATGAAGGATAACACTGTGGCTGCTGAAGGATAACACTGTACCTACCGGCATTGCTGTTCTCTGAGCTGCTGGTATTTTCACCCAAAGGTTTCTTTTGGTACTTCATCTTTGCTTGCTGCTTCCCAGAGCTTGGGTAAGATTGTTAGAACAGTGCAGAAAGCACTTGTTTTTGTTCCTGACTTCTGTAGTTGTGTGTCTTGGGGAGGGGCAGACTGTTTCTTGATTTTGTGGGGGCTTTTGCCTTTTTTTTTTTTTTTTTTAAAGTCAGTACTCGTTTTAGATTTCCAGAGTTTGTGAGCATAAAAACTCACATCAACAGAGCTGTACTATTTAACCGTAAAAACATCCCACTCGGACTGTGCATGTAAATCATAAAGTGAAGTAAGAAGAAACATTTTCTTCTCTTGTTTTTCCCTCTAATTTGAAGATTTTCATGTTCCCTAGCTGCATTGCTAAAGTGCTTGAGAGATGGAATTTCACATAGAAATTGCTGCCATTAAGTAACTCAGTGTTCTGAGAAAAGAGGTTGTAGGCAGGTGGGGTTCAGTCTCTTTCGCTCAGGTAACAAGTAATAGGTCCAGAGGAACTGACCTCGAGTAGTGCCAGGAGAGGTTTAGGTTGGATATTAGCAAAGATTCTTCACTGAAAGGGTGGTCAGGCATTGGAACAGGCTGCCCAGGGCAGTGGTGGAGTCACCATCCCTGGAGGTATTTAAAAGCTGTGTAGATGTGACCCTTAGGAAGAGGTTTTTTTCACTGTGGACATGGCAGTGCTGGGATAATGGTAGGACTTGATCTGAAAGGCCTTTTCCAACCAAACCAATTTTACAATTCTGTGATCAGCTGTGCTCTTACTGAAAAGCCTTTTAAAGTAAACTAGAGGTCTGCCTGATTTGGAAAAGTAAATATGTCGTTTCCCCATTCAGTTACAAACTGGCTTAGAAGCCTGGAAAAGCTTTATCAATTCTGGCCGTGGAGGGGAAAAACCGAAGCCTTTGAAATTCCAGCACGTACCTCGAGACAGATAACCAGGAGACTTTCAGTTCCACGCTAATCCTGCACAGCAGTTGTTTGCAGTGCTGCATCCAGCCCTTTCCAATATGTAGCTGTTATCTCTTGTTGGCACTAAGCGACAGGAGAGGGAGGGGATGGCCCTGAGAGGAATGAGATCTCCATTTTTGCTTTTCATGTCCTGAGTTGTTTTGGGATATTTGGGTATCAGCCTGAGGCAGAAGACTCTTTGATATTGTGCTTGTCTTAAAGTAACTTCATTTAAAACTTCATTTTCCTATGATTAGGAAGAATTGTTATAATAAATGTTGCGCAGTGCATCTCCTCTGTAGGATTTGCAGGAAGCTGGATGCTAAGGAGAGGCAGAACTGAAAGCCTGATGGGTTGGGCTGCTCTGGGAGCCCCTGCCTGGGGCTGCTTTGCACGGGGAGCTCTGAGTCCTGCAGCGACAGAGGGGATGCTGTGCACTGAGTGAATGATTCATCCCTCTGCCATTTATGTGCCGCTGCTCTGCTCAGAGCTGCTGAGTATCCAAAGGCTAATGCCACGTGTGCTCCTGAATTACAGCCCACCTTGTTAGGGAGAGGCGGACAGAGGATGTTCTGGCTTTCCTCTCCATTATGACATGGAGGGTGTGAATATTTTGTGTGATTGGATGCAGTTCAGAGGTGTGGATGCCTAAGTGCTGTTTGGTTACCTCTGCTGCTAGGTCAGCTGGGTCACCTGCCCAAACTCCAGCTTTGAATACCTTTGTTCCAGAGTTTATTGTTTCCATGATAGTGGCGGCACTGGGGTTGTCTGACTGTTCGCCCCGTGTCCTTGGGTGATCGAGGTCCTGGTCTCAGCAGAAACTCTGAGAGCGAGAGGGGAAAAAGGGAGAGAACTTCTGAGGTTAGGCAAAAGATGGGGCACATTCCCCTTCCTGCATCCTTGCTGGAATCCTCCTTACCTGGCCTTGTTGTGGGAGGAGGTTGGCATCCTGCAGATGGGCATCCTTGCCCAAGCGGTGGCCCCACCCTGCACCTAGGATTAGGTGCTGTATAGAAATTGTTGCAGCCTGTCATTCACTCTAATTTATTAAGTGCTGTATCATCCTTTTACCTTTGTCAAAGTCAAGTTCTGTGTGGGAGAAAAGGCAGGCAGCCTTGTGCAAGGCCAGCACTACAGATGCATCACCTTGGTAATAAGGTGCACCTCTGACATGCTGGTGAGTGCTAAGCTCTGTTCCTGTGTTCCCTTCGCAGAGTCCCAGACCTGAAGCTGTCTGTGCTCTCCTGGGGACACGGGGACAACTTGTTAGAAGCAGACGTGGTTCTGGTAAGTGGCACTCTGAGCTTCTTCTGTGGCTACCCAGGGGAAAGCGGAAAGCCTTCCTGCTGGAGGAGGAGTCACATTTGAACCGAAAAGTTTGGCTCTGTCACAGGAGGAATTACTTGCTGCCTTCAGCAGGGAAAAACTGTACATTTTGAAAAGTATGACTTATTTTTAATCCAGTGACTGCTGTAACAGAAAGTGATGCGGAAAGCAGTTTCTTATAGCATAATATTGAACTTCAAGATTTTTTTTCTGAGGTTCTTACGGATGGAAAACATTTAAATGATAGCAGGAACTTACTTGCTTATGATGGCTACAGATGTTGCATAACAGCAAAACACTTGCTCTTCTGCCTGTTTTCATCATATGATGGTGTATTGCAGAGGGTGGTAGAACCCTTATTTTTTGATATTTCACATTTACATTTTTGCAGTTATTTTTATTGATTATTTTAATGCTTTAAAAATCCCTATTTGTTTTTTAAAATGGCAGTTAATGATTAATGCTTTTTTTCCTCTATTTTATATTGTCTAATAGTGAATTGCAGACGTCCTTTCACCATTGTTTTGTTTCTTTCAGTAGTTAGAAATGAACTTACCTTGGGAGGATACACTTTGCCAGGCTGGCAAAGAGACAGCTTAGCCCTCGCATGCCAGGTGAGTTCAGCTACCACCCCTTCAATATTTTCTCTCTCCTTGTATTACCATAGTAAATAAAGTAATAGGTGAAACAACACCTGAACTTATCCTTGTGAATTTCCAATTCCAATCTGGAATTGATTGTTTTTAGGACTTTCCAGAAAGTAATACAGTGTGTGTCATGTTGAAGTGAAATGAAGCCTTTAAAAACATTTTGACTGTACATCCAGTAAAACTGAGCACAACTAAAAATGAGCCTGTATTTTTCAGATGAATAAATCAGCATTTCACCTACTTTAAAATCTGTCTCTAGAAAGAGAAGATGAGTTCTGGTTTGTGATGGTGCTGCTTTAGCCCCTGGTTGAGAGCGAGCAGAGCAGGCTGAGCTCGCTGACCTCTGGCTCCAGCTAAGCCCAGCAGCTTTGTCACGTGAGGAACTGTGCTGCAGAGCTCTTGGCCTGAGCCCCAAACCATCTATGCAGTGGTGTCTGAGGCACAACTGGCCACAGAGCAGAGCTTGGGCACGGAGAGAAACAGGCTCCTACCACACAGCTTTGCCTTGCGCAGTTACAGGAAGAAACACCGTGCTGGGAGTAAAATGAGCTGGTTTAATTTGTTGGGTTTTTTTCTCTCGGGGTAAGAGTGTTGCGAGGAAAGGTGGAGATGTTAAAATCCCTGTCAGAACTTGAGACTCTGGAGATGAGTTAGGCACAGAGGATTTAAACAGCACTTCACCGTGTGTGTGCAGGGAAGGGCTGTCAGGAAAACAAGGAAGCAGCCAGAAGGTTGAGGGCAGCTTCATTTGCAATTATTTCTGTGCCAAAAATTATTAACTCTAGTAGACCGGGCAAACTGTAACACTCACTGCAGTGACTTGGGAAGTACTGAGCTCTGTAAAGACTGAAATGAGCAACAGGCAAGAATTTAAACTAGGGTCGATAACTTTGCTTTGAAGCTCGATTGATTTGGAACAGTTGAGTTGTTTTGTGTGCCTTGCTGTCTGCAAGCTTTAGAGCCCACCCTGTGCTCTGTGTAGGACAGTCCCACAAATGTTTGACTTGGCCCAAATGAAGAGGCAGAGGTGGTAGGTTCTGCAGAGGAAGATGCTGACCTTAGGCAATTTCCCCCTACCTGCTTTAGGAAATGTTTATCCTCCTTCTACTCACATTCTGTCCTTACCATTAGACACTAACTCATCTGCTGGTGTCCCCTAGCAGAAATATCCAGTTGCATGAGGGAAACACGAAAGCAATGAACAAATACTAACTAAAGCTGCTTCTATTTATCAGACCTCCACTAAAAAGCTAAAAACAGAAAACAAAAAACAAAAAACCAAAACAAAACAAAAAAAAACCCAAAAACAAACAAAAAAATACCCCCACAAAAAACCAACCAAACAAAAACAAAACAAAAAAAGAAGAAAAAAAAAGAAAAACTGTAGCTCCAAACTTGCATAAAAAGCCCAAATCCAAATAGTCTATTTTAAGGAGAGTGTCAGGGATAAACTCTGATAAAAATACACTGAAGCTGCATTACCTTGGCTGGATCAAGAGTGCAGCTTTCAGGTATCAGCAGTGCTGGGTGCTACCTGCTGTTAGTGATCCTTTACCGTATACTAGGAACTACTTACTTGTCCAGAAGAGCAAGTGGAAGTGATTAGTATTAATGTTTTATTAATGGTAAATATTGAAATTAGACATGCACAAGATATTACTATTAAAGCTTTGAATTATTCAGCTGTCTGAATTGCTTTCAGGCATGTTCAGTTTGGTCAGTGTGTGTGATGGATAATGATGGGTACAAACCTCCACAGGGATAAATGTAGTTTCTTGTGCAGTGAAGGGAATCCTGCTCTTTACTCATCTAATGACAAGTTACTCATCTAGTCTTTACTCATCTCACGACAAGTTATTGGAATAAAAATCTGATAGCTTAGCTCTCCTCTGTGCTGGGTAAAACTGCCAGTGGAGGCCAGCCCTTGGCAGCAGAGTTTGTGTTACGGGCCTGTGAACTACCGTGCCTGCCCCAAAGCACTGGGCACGTGCTGCAGCAGGTCAGTGTGCCCAAAAGAGACTCGCTGAACTTCATTGAAGTGGTTTGCAAACGTTCCTCTACAATGCTGAAATGTCCTGGTACAAACATTTGTACGGACTTTGTGGTTTCCGAAGCCCTTTAGGATTGACTTCCTGCCAGGAGCACCAGCCACCCCTTCTGTGCTGCACTTCAGCCCTACAGACAGGTAGCAATGGTTTTCATGAACCAGCAAAGAGAGGAGAGGAGCTTGTCCCGGGAATCTGGTTCTCCTGAGTCAGCTGCTAGACGGGGAAGTCCCATCCTACCTGTGAAGCACCGTTTGCCTGCAAATGGGATTGATTTCCTCTGCAAATATTTGCTTGTGATCAGGTTACTGGATTGGAGCCCTTATTTCCTCCCGCGTATAAAGGAAATAAATAAGGCTTAACATCTTTGCCATGATTATGTTTTCAAAGGCTATTTACGAAAAGTCTTTAACTTTGGCTGACCTTAGCACGACGTCATTGGGTGAAGCTGTAGGGAACAGTTGGTTTCTGTGCTGCGCAGTCTTTATTTTGGCTGGCAGTCTGTTAACTCTGATAAGTGGGTAAGTGCATGCCAAGCAAAGTCAGGCGTATCGTGAGATTCTGCTTTGCCTGCGGAGAGAAAGTAGCCCCAGAAACAGCTTTGTAGGCCAGTAAACAAAAATCCATATACTGGAATTTGGAGTTGACCAGTTCTAGATCTTGAGGAGTTGAAAGGGACCCTATCAGGTGTTTCGTTTGTCACTCTCCCTTCTCTAGATGTAGAGTTGTTCTGCTCTAGTGAGAATGGTGCTCTGGCTCTGTTGGAACTGCCTTGATCACAGCAGGCTGCTGCTGCTTTCCTTACCCTCTCCAGGGAAAAAACAAAACCAGCTCTTGTTCCTTGTGAATACCTTCTGGTGGCTGCCCTGCTCAAGCCTCCTTGAGCAACAGCAGAATGACACTGGGAATTAGTGTCATCGTGCCCAGTGGGCGTGTGACAGCCATGACACAGGACTCTGGTTATGGTGGTTGTGTGGTGCTTCTGTGGGGTGGTTTTGGTGTTTATTTCCAGCAGCAGCAGCAGTCCCTGGAGCTAAACAGTAGTCGTTTGCAGTTTCAGGAGAAGAGCAATGCATTGTCAGCTTGGAAGAAACAGACTTTATTTTTTTTCTAAGACTTTTCCATTCCTAGATGGCTTATATCCTGTACTGGGAATTGCATTCAAAGGCAGCGTGAATTCAGGTCAAACTTTGCCTACTTGTAGTAGATGGATGTTACCGATAAAAACATTTTACGCACACTGGGCAGAGATTTATTTAAGCCGCTTCTACAAGCGCCTGTAGTGAATTTAGGTTTTCTGTGAGCTCACTGAGAATGGTAAACTATTTATTGCCTTTCTATGAAACACTATTTTGACAGATTTCTTCAGAAGAAGCACAAAAGGAGATGTTCTGTACTTGGAAAATAACTGGAGCCACTGGCAAGACGCAGCAACCCTGCATCGAACAAGGGAAGCGCTTCCAGGTTATCACAACATGCTGTTGAACTGAATTTTGCAGCTGCATTTTCCAATGTACCATGGGATGCATCAAATCCAAGGCTGCCTTCCAAGGGTCCAGCGCTGTCCAGGATGAGAAGATCGGGGGAGGCAGCGAAGGGTGCAGTGGGGAGAAGTCGTCGCTGCTGGCGGTGAAGGCGGAGGAGAAGGGCCCCTCGAGTGCCATCGTGCTGGACTACGCGCACCGGCTGTCGCGGGAGATCCTGGAGCAGGCGGTCAAGCAGTGGGCGGTGACCGAGAGCAAGTACAGCGACATCCCCTTCATCGAGAGCGACGTGCCCTGAGCCCTCCCGGAGCCTGGCCCGCCTGTGAGTGCTTCGTGTGGTGCCAGTGCAGATAAAGCACCCCCGGCTGTCCTCTGAGCATCACTGTGGGGAGGTGTTTGCAGGGAGAGCCTGAGAAGATTGGCCTTTTAACGTAGATTGCTAACAAACTAATTGGATCGCAGTAGAATCTGTTCATCATGTGTCATTTGTTGTCAGCCATATGTTGAGTACACTTTGTCTTTCTATGTGTTGGATGTGATCAGAAATTAGTGTTAAAAAGAGGATGAGAAGACTGTGGCTGCCCTGCACCTCTACAAGCACTGCCACAGAGGACAAAACGTGGATTATTTCTATGTTCTGCATAAAAAATCAGTGGTCTGTCTGTAGGTGAGATGAACTCTCTGTGCTTGGTGAATTTGTCTGCGTTTTGCTAAAGTGAAATCAAGGTCTGCATGTAGCAAAGGTTACTGCTATCATAAATTTTACTTTGGATTCTGTGACCTAACTAAGCCTGTAATACCACAAAGTAATGAAGGATGCGGGAGGGTGATGAGAAGCGCTTTGTAAACAAACCCAAGTGGTATTCAGGGAACATCAGGGAATGATGCTATTCACGTTCCATTGAAGTGAACCAGTGAGAAACATGCCAGTGTTGATAAGCAGTGCATTATCATTGACAGATGCTTCTGTAAATGCACAAAAGCTTGTCTCTAAAAGCCTGCAGTAAGATAGGTTAATGACATCTGGTCGCTGTGTTCAGACCAAAGCTGCTTGGTTTTTTGGTTTTGTTTGGGGTTTTTTTTTGTGTTAGGGTGCTGGTTTGGGAGGATTTGGTTTGTTCTACTGTAACCCAGAGAGGTGTGCAAAATGGTAACTAGTGAAATGAACCTTCAAAGGTGGTGGCAGTGCTTTAGGACAATTTGTTTCATGGGAACTGTGGCTTCATTACACTGAAATTCCTCTCTGAAGTACCACCCTTGGGACAGGATGTCTTCCTTCAGTTTCGGTAGGCTGCTGCTTCCCAGCAGGAAAACCTGTTCGTGGCAATGCCAGTCGGAGCTACGGGAGCCCCAGCCCTGAGCAGTGCGCTGAAGGCAGAGTTAGGGACTAAGCCTTAGGCCCAAAGCTCAAGGGCTGCATTTCTCCCCCACTGCATCCACACACTGCTCCCTGCTTGTCCAGGACTCGCAGCCTGACCCACTGCACTCAGCTGCTGTTCGGCGCATCAGGACTCGGATGAATTCCTCCTATTCGTCCTAAAGATACAATGTTGCTGACGTTTTATACAAAGTGAAGGCAGCCTAACAGCCTGGCTTTTACCGCCTGTTCATTCCTTTTTCTGTGATGCCCAGTTTAAAAGACATAGTTCCTTTTCCTAGATCAAAGTGCTTTCCATTTTGTTTTCATTTTATAGAGAAATGCTTTCCATACTGGCTAAAGCTGTTACTATTTTTAAAAGGTACATGTAGTTCTAGTAAGTGACACAAAGCATGATTTTTCAAGCAATGGGAACCAAGCAGAAAGAGGACCGTGTCAAACTGCTGTTTTTAGCTTATTCTCAGACATATGACAGTCTATGAAATGAGCTGTTTTGCAAATGTTGTGACACAAACTTAGGTATTTGAAATTCACCTATATGGGGAAGTGGGGTTATCAGGAATTAAAGGGTGAAAAATGCTTCTCTGTGACACAGCACAAGGCTGCCATTAAATCCCAGTGACCAGACTGGATTCCCAGTGACCTGCTATTAAGGCTGTTCTCAGGCTTTTGCTGGAAAAGGGAACAAAATCAGCTTATGCTGTAATGTCGTCCTCTTTGAAGTTACGTAGTCGTCTTCAAAGCCATTTGCAAAGTGGGACTAAGGTTTTATGGTTCACTTAAATTCTCCTGCTAACAGCGACGTTCCTTCAAGTTCCACAGCATATAAAACATTCGATCATACTCTGCTCTAAAATACCTCCATGTATTAGTGTGAGTTAGAAAGCAAAACCAAAACACGGATCAAGTCAGTACATATCAACTGGATATTGTTTAACCACAGTATTGAAAAAGATTCTTATTCTAGCTAAAATAAAGCTTTATTAAAAAAAAAGAAAAAAAGGGCCAACCTTTCTAAGATGAGTCTGGAGTCGAGAATGTTAACACTGCTAACCACAGTAATTAAATAGAAAGCCAGAGCTCCATGGCCATTGTTGGCCAGGCGGGTGAAGAGCAGGTAGAAAACTGCACTCACGTTCAGAGCAGCTTCAGGTGGATCCGCCCTGGCCCCGTACAGACACGCTGGCAGCTGCCACGGGGAGTGGGGTGTTGCAGTGCTTCCTGTTGCCATGTCTCAAACCCTTCCTCTGGATGTAGCCTTAGCATCTGACGCTCTTCAGGAATATCAGATGCGCTTTTGAAAGCAGCTTCCCCCTTGGCAGGCTGCCACTGCACGGTCCAGCAGCAGGCAGAGGTACAAAGCAGCCTAAGGGTCCATCACAGCATCCGCCCTCATCAGCACTCGGAATTTCCCCAGAGGAGGAAGCCACCCAGGCACACTGACCGTGCCCCAAGGACTGTTCCCGTGGGGAGGGGCTGCACTGGGGGGTGGCTGCCCTGCCTGCCCCCAGAGGGTGACTCAGCACCTGCTGCTCGGTGGCCCAAGCAGTCCCTCACCTGCAGCCACCAGCCTCGGCCCTCACTGCTGCCTGAAGTTTACAGCAGCTTCAGAATGGCCCCAAGTGCAATTCCAGCTGCTTTACGATGCTTTCCGTGACACTGGCACGTCAGGGAAGGCATGCAGCAAATGGAAAGCAAACAAGCTTGCAAACAACAGGGAGAGGGCTTCTCACCAGGAAAATCATCTCTTTTACAGGATGCTGTCCTTATAAATAATGCACTTACCCTTAACAGAAAATAAATCTGTTCAGTACTACAGTCTGGTGAGAGATTGAGGGAGATCTCTTTTCAGAGCTCTGCTGTACATTTAATAGGCACAATACTAATATATTGTAAAAATAAAGACTTCCTTACCTAAATAAATTCAGGTTATGCTAAGCTGTGCTACAGTTTCATAGAGCCACTGACAGTGGGTTTCCAGCTAAGTTACCATTGATTCTTTGACTTGATTTTGTGTAATAAAGGCACTCCAGTTTGGGACTGGCATACTCTGCAAAACTGTTTACTTCTATTTAGGAGTTAAAAATACATTTGCTTTATATTTTCTCCAGGAAACAAGATTAATCTGAGTGGATATGGCGCGATTGACTTGATATTCTAATAATGGTTCAAAATACATTAATTGCAGCACAACTTTGTAAAGTTGATGTTTCTGGAGTAAGGCACATCAGTATTCCCAAATAAAACACACTACAATATATTTTTACAGTATTTTTTGTGGAAAATATTTTCTTGTGGACCAAATAAAATTCAACTTACCATCTGCTTGTATGCCTTTTATTTGAAAAAAACACAGGATTGCACAGATTGGACAGGATTCATTACCTTGAGCTTGGGATATAACTCCTGTTCATGTAAGTTTTGGAAGCAACTGAACATGCAAGTCAAAATATATAAATTCAAAAGTATGCTCTTCCTAAAATCTTTTAAGTCACAATCAGAGGAGGCATGATCCCTACTCCCTGGGAATTACTGTGTTTTTCATTAAATATAGTTGGCTGAAGACTGCTCCATTTATACAAAAACAATGGAATTAAGCAATCTTTAAAAAATAAATTTAAAATAGCAATTGTTTATGAATGTAAGACATACAAAAATTTTTAAAAATACAGAGGGAGGTTTGCACTTCTTACAGAACCAGCCTGAAGTAGAAAGTCAAGTGATATTTTCAGAATTACCCTAAAGGTATTAATGAAATCTCCATTACTTTTGGAACTAAACTCAAGGACAGTCCCATAACAAGTATATGTCCATGGTAACATAAACTTGCAGCTGAAATTTTACCAATTTTATCTTACAAAACTCTAGTGACAAAGCAACTGCCATTTTTTCTTGATTTAGCTCTCCACTTTCTCACCTCTGATTTTCTGAAATTCACTTTGGTAGTTCACCTTGATGCCTGAATTTCCTGGATTTTGTTTCCAGGCAACAACTCCTAGAAAGGAAGGAGCCTTACGCCGTTTTAGACCATTGCTGTTGGTAATAAAAACTGCCCAGTGTTGAAAACTCCGTAATGGTTCTGCTGCAGCTCTGACTTTTTGATTCCCCAGTGCTGGTTACTGACTATGGCATTTGAACAGAAGTTTTCTTCCTTTAGTCTTCAGAGAAGCCAGAATTTGTACTTGTGACCTGCCTGTAAGTGTAGAAATAAGTAGGAAGAAGCACTGATGTGGGAACTGATGAAGCATAAAGAAGAAGGCGTAATGTTGAAGGAAGATTAGTAGCTGTGTGTTGCATACATAATGGAAAAAATAATTTCCCTCCCACAAATACTTGTATCGAGGGGTTCTGGTTATGTCGTGCAACCTCGTGTATTACCAGAACCCAGCCACCTTGAATGCACAGGAAATGTGCTGCTTGGTGCTCACAGCACGCTTTGAGGCACTTATTTCTTCACCACTCTAAGATCAAGAAAAAACAGCAATTTTCTGAAATCGTGAAAAACTGATTATGGAGTTGAATCAGACCTAATGACATTTTAAAAAATGGGCTACACAAGCAAAGAGAAATGTGCTCTAGGCTCTGGCAACATTATCACGTTTGAAACAATGTTTACATCACACAGCAAGGCTGAAAAATGACCAAGTGTTAAATCAATAGAACAATTTCTTGTTCTCAGACTAATAATGTATCAGTCTCCCTTTTATTTAAAAGGTATTTAACACCATGAATTTTGTCTTGCATTTTCCCCTGTAGCTCTGACTACATTAAAGGTTTAACCATATTCTATTTTCATTGTATAGAGAAGAATCTGAGGCACAATCCCACTTTACCAGATCAGTGACAGAGCCAAGAACACAAAAGGTCTCTTGACTTTCTGCTTATTAGGTTACCCCTTAACTGTGCTCTTTTCCCCAAGGGCTCCTCCTAAACTAAGAGCTGATGCAAAAAATTAAATGTTAATCACTGTGTAAAGCCGTAAAAATAACAATTTGCCTTGAAGTGATTTTTCCCATTATTAACCAGAGATACAATTATTTTCTCACTATAGAGAATGTTCCTGAATGCAAAAAACAAAACAAACAAAAAAATAGCCTTGTGAATGTCAGGCTAGCTAAAAAAGTCTTGTCAAAATTGATCACACTACTAGTAATTTTTATATCACAGAACTAAACAGATAGATAAGGTGTCAAAAAGTTTGATCTTTACAGCTTGAGATCGTCGTTTCCCAGTGGTTTAAAACAGTTGTCCACAAATTCATCACTGACTTCTTCTAGAGCAGCTGGCTTCCATTTGGGGGACTGGTCTTTGTCAATCAGCACTGTCAGGTGGAACAGAGAAACACCAAAGTTACTTGTAAATTCCCTCTGATTAAAATGAATTAAGATTGCATCGAGTGATCACTACAGTGATTATATGGGGGAGAGAAACCCGTGTGCTCTGGAGAAGGCAGAGTTTTTGTAACACAGGTATTTCTATTCTAATGAAAATTCCTGAGTTGTGACCCATCCAGAGATGTATCTGGGAGCTGCCCGATGATACAAGGGACAGTGAATCACTTCAGAAGTAGCCCAAGCGTTGAAGGAATAGACCTGAAACTGGTGGTTTAGCTAGACCTGCCTCTCCTGGCTTACACTCCTTCATGGGAACCTGGAACAGTCTGTTATGTGCTACTGCTGGACAAGGCTTTCACACCTCCGCACAAAATCTGACTCTTGGCAGAGTGCAGGAGATGACTCAGTGGTGCTAAGTGCCTAAAGCTAATTTAAACACATCATATAAACTAATAATGAAATAACTCAGGAGGAGAGAGTAAAGCAGAGTATCTTTGTGGGAACCGAGTGTTTATGTGTAAACACTGACAGATACTGAGGCCTGGGCAGATTTAACTGTGACAAGCTGTATGATCTTAGTATAGACTTTATGCCGTATCCTGGGAAATACATCACTGAAGATAAAAACCATCACTGAATGAATCCCATGTAAAAGCCTAACAAGAAAATGCCAATTCCCAGAAAACGTTCCCTGTATCACAGGAATGTTGAAGGTATGTCAGCAACAGCTGCACTAGCAAACAAAAGAACAAGAGGGAGTTTATTTGTGTGTAAAAATGACCAATATGAATGGAATTCCAGAGCATCCTTCCAAGCACCTCTCAGGCTTTAAGAAACCCATAAAGGTGCTACTGAAAATGTGAAATTTTTATCATTTAAAAAAGAACAGCTGTAAGAACTGTGGCTCTCTGGGATGCACTGACTGCCCATCACCACTCATGACACACATTCCCTTCAGGTGAGTGAGATCAGCAACTGATTTAGAGACGCACCTGTGGCCTGGGGGAACCTCCTGACCAACACTGCCCACAGCAGATAATAGAGGATGGGCAGGAAGAGGGAGCACATTTTAAATTTCTCTCCTGAGAACAGCCTTTATTTGTTTGTTTTCTGACAAAGAGTTTAGAGTAGGATGGTTCTGAAGGCAGGTGAACCATGACACTCACAGAGACCAGGTATTTCAAAGAATAACAGCTACTTTTGGGTAAGCTGTTGGGTTACTAAACTGACTTTGCTCTCATTGAGTGAGCTAGAAAGATCCAAGATGAGAAACATGTAAGGGGGTGGAATTTTATGTTCAGTGAAAAGAATACCTACCTAAAGACTGTGCTTATCAAAAAACCAGGCATTGCCTACCAACTTGTAGTAAAACACGTGACTTGAAAACTTCTCTTTAACTTTTCTGTCTGTAACCAATGGTTGAGAGTGGCTAGAAAATAAACACCATTCAAATGACAACTGCACTAACTAATATTTCTGTATTTGAAGACACACAGGCAGCATAACTCTTTAGCTTACATCCCCAAAGAGCAAGGCAAATCAGAGCCCTACATCCATTTACTTGCAAACAGGGATCCAAGGACTCCTTAGAAACAAATTAATTGTAAAAAGCAACCCATTATATGGAAAACTGCAATTCCACAGAAAACAGAATCCACGAGGACAATTCTGTAAAAGAAATGTCCTGTAAAAGAGTGCTTTTACTTTGTTGTTCAACTGGGTAACTTACTGAAAAGCTGTGATCTTCCAAGTTATTTCTGAACATGGTGAAACCATTGATTGGCTTGGGTCAAAAGATGTAATTGTCCCAAATCAACTGTATTTATTCCATTGGAGTAGTACTTATCTACTGATTTTCTTCAATTTTAGTTGACGTTCACAGTCTAGCCAAAACAGTCTAAACTGTCATCCACAAAAGCCAATGCTGACTAGAGATGCTTTAAATTAAAGAGGAAAAAGTGTCTGTGTGTATGTTACCAGAGCTTCACCTCTGCCATGCAGCATTAAGTTCTGCCCGTTCTCCATGCCAGGGTACTGCTGTCTATTCAAGTTCATCTTCCTGTTTGGATCTGTGGCCAGTTTTACTCTGGTGGATACACTGAATGCTCATAATGGTCTACCCAGTGAAGTCTTTAATCTTGTGGGAGTCAAAATATTTGTTTTCAAGTAGTATCATGAAAATATCCCCTTTCTGCATTGACTTCTTTATATTCTGTATCTCTCCAGGCTGAGATCAATCATTACAAGAACAGAATAAAAATTCTGAAGACTTCTAAGGTAGGTTAAGAGAAGTCCATTATGCTAAAAGTAACTGAGCACACACATCGTGTTAAGGGTTTGTTCTTGTGTTTCACACTTTTTAATCAAATCCTAAACCCCTCTGTTCAGTAGCAGTGAATTTACCAGACTTCAGTTAGTGCTCTGTTGCTGAGCTTCCTCCCGCACAGTCAAGTCTCTGATATCAATTTCCAAGCCCCTGACATTCTGTTTGCTGCCATAAAATCTCTGAACTCGTGCAGGGCCCTGGGGTGCCCAGGGTACAGCTCACATCTGCCAGCACTGCAGGGGAGGTGGCAGAAGCTGCACACAAATATCATCTTTGCAGGATCAGCAAGATGTAGAAGACCTTTACAATTCCATTCCAAGTGCACCTTCTGCACAAAGAGTTAGGAGGGTAATTTAACAGGTATTTGTCCCTGAGATTTGCTGCTGAGATTGTATCCTACCTGGATGTTTGAGCATGGACTCCAAAAATGACCACTTAGGCAGTAAGATTTGAAAAACAATTCTTGGCAACTACCCAGACCCATGCATTTCTTAGTTTATATATTATTCTATTAATCAAGGTGAAAAATTGATACCTAATGTGTTCCAAGTCCACATTTCCCATTTTATGGGAAAATGTTGATGAAATATGATCCATGTGTTTTATGCTTTAAGAGTTTTGGTTTTTCTTTAATAGCTCCAATCACAAGAATCATAAACAGGGAAGACTGTTTGCCATAGCAGATTTTCAGGTTGAAAGAAAACTGGCTAAAAGAAAAATGAAACTTTGACCTCAGGTCAAAGCAGGTTTAAAAAGCTTTTAAACTACTCCCTAGCATGCCTTTTAAAATTATGGTTTGAAGCAGATGAAAGCTATTATTAAAACCTGACCTGTGGCCATTTGCTGCTGAAAAACATTCTTAAACTAAAATCTGATTGCTTTAACTCAACTTCTTTTGGTGGTGATCTTTTTGTGGTAGAGATGGTCAAGAGCTGGCTCTTAAATGCTTGTAATGTAATGCTTTAAGAAAGAAAAAGCTAATACTTAACACTTTTATCATTTTTATTCACAATGGTTGAAGTACTTAATAATCTCCCTTCCTATTAGAAAGGATGCTCACCATGTTGATGGATAGTGATTTTTATGAAATTAGACCCAACTACAAAAGTCATCTTGAGTCAGATTCTACACTCTTCTGAAACAAGAAACAACGCTAAGACTGAAAATCTGAGAGCAAGGTCTATGCAGTAAGCAGAGAACAAAAGTGCTGCAAGAACAAGTTGTTATTCTAATCAATCCCCTCAGTGCAGTTGGATCTTTGGTAGTTTGGTTCTTTTCCTTCCCCAATACAGTTAAACTTTTGCTACATCATCCTGTATAGAAGAGAAGTTTCCCAACTGCCGTTGTTGCAGCTTCTCTCTTCACAAGCAGTTTGTGTATTTCCTGGCCATAGTGACAAGGGATTTGCTTTTGTACTGTACTGCAGTCCCAGATGGCTTCGTGACCTTGTGCCTTACAAGGAGAAATTCAGCTGGTGCTCCTCTGACTCTCAGACTTGGAGTTTGTCACTTCCTGAAGAACTACATTTCAGCAGCTTATTTGCTGATTTAGAATATAGCCCAGGAATAGTATTTTTAAGATATCCTTGTCCCCACTACCAACATAATGAAAACCACTTCTCAACACAGGGTAAATTCTTCAAAGGAGTGTCTGCTAATAAGGGCTAAAGACTAATTAATTAATATCAGAAACTTTCCCCATGCTGTATGAATAAATTTTGCATCTCTCACCCCAGGCTATCTTTAATACAGTGTTACTAATAGCAGATGCTCAAACTAATATCCATTCCTCAAGTGGATTTTAAACTGCTTTATGAAGACTGATATATAACAATGAGGAGGGGGTGATAATACAGACTTGAGTATGTAACTGTGTGAATTAAAAATCCAACAAAAAGTTATCCATTCAAATGCCTTGTACTGTAAGCTCCTTGGAAAAAGAAATGCCCGTGCTTTATTTCATCTCGTGATGAACAGTACATAAATAATTGCTACAGCTCCCAACAGATGTGACTTTGGGTTTGAAAACTGCACAGTGAATCAGCAGTAGGATCAAGGACAGACTCGAAGTCTGTCCCCTGGATGAACTTGCTGAGCCACTGCTCTACTTTTACCTCTACCTCTCTTGACCAATGCCTTAAAATGCTGAATTATTTAACATTAAGTTTACATGTATAGGTTTTTAATAGTAAGACACTTCCATTCAGAGATACTCTGGACATGGGGGAAAGTAAGTCTTTGTTCTAACAGTTTTCTATGCAAACAGTTGTTCTTGATTTTGAGTCTTAAAGCATTGTGTAGCTGGCTCAACCAGCTCTGTGTCAATACTAAACTTGCACACAAGTGATACATTCTCAGTGCAGTCAGTTAAATGTGAAATGGTGAAACCACATGGATAAATAATGTTAGGGAACTGAGATTACACAAAGGAAACAACATGGCTAGTGTGCTTTGGAACAAATGATAAATTTTGGCCACACAGAAGTCCAATAAACAAAACCTATGGAAAGCAGGGAAGTGTTCTCTGGGCTGTAGCTGCATGCTTTTGTAGTGATCTCCAAAGAAGCACCACAATAGTGAACTGGTGTATTATTATGTTTGAGATGTGTTCCTGGTGTGCACGCTTACCTGCCCGAACCCCTTCGTAGAAGTCATGGCCTTTCTGAAAGATCATTAAAAAAAAAAGCTGTAACATGACAGATTCTATTTATCCCATCTTTCCCTACCCCAATTCTGCTTGAAATGTAAGTTCTCAAGATTCAGTTAAACCCCACTTGTACTGTTCTCTTCTAGGCCTAAAAACTTTGTCTATACTTATTAAAGAGCTCTGCTATCTTCTTGCTGAAATGCAGCCCCATCTCTCAAAGTCAGTCTGTTGACCTGTGGCTGATCAGGCACTTTGCCACACTCCAAGTTCTCTCTCTGTGCTACATCTCACATCTTTTTCTAAAGAGCTTCACATGATGGGGCTAAGGTGTGTAGTATCAGAAATTCTTCTGAGAAAGGCCAGCCTTCAGGAATTGTGATGTATTCTGCATACTTGGAACACTTCGCAGTTAAATGGAATCCTGTAAACATCCAGTTATTTTTTGATAAAGCTAAATGTAACACTTAAATCCCTAAGCATGCTTCATTAGTAATGGGGCCACAATCCTAGTTTTAGTCAGGCATTAGAACATATCAGAATTAGACAGATTTTCACTTCTTTAAGTACTTACTTTAACCATTGCAAATCATTTAACCCAACATATAAAAACCTTATTTTAAAATGTGACACAACTAATAATAAGGATGCCACAGGGAACCCTGCAAGGCATTTGTTGAGGTAATTCAGTTAGCAGCTCTGTTTCACTGCAAGGATCACTTTCTCCTATGGTATCCAAGTACTCAGCACTTAGTACAAATAGCACTAAAATCTCTTGCTGTGATAAATTTTTCATAGACAACACTCTTGAAAGGCAGTGATAAACAACTATTTGCACCCTGCTGCTGGGAACTGAGGCACTGAGGACTAAGTAATTTAAATAGAAAACCTGTTCAAGAACACCAGTTTTAAAATTACAACCCAAATATGAAATTATCTATATATTAATGTTTTCATACTTTTTTAAGAGAAGTCTTCTACATTCCCATCTGACCATCATTAGTGCCCTTTGCACTCCATATAATAACATGAAACTAGAATGAGGTGACAGCCTCACAAACACACAAAGATGACACTGAAAAAACCTATAAAACCTATAAATTATAAATCCTTGATGGAATCTACATAGAATTTTTAGTCTCTGATAAACTTGCTCCCTCTCTGTGGCTGGAGAGGGACAAGCAGCTCTGCTTACCATGCATGCTTGGCTCAGTCTGTATTCCATCCTGAGTACATCTTGTAAGCTCATGGAAGCTCCTTCTCTGAGCTGTCTGAGAGTCAGCTTTAAAGATGTAGGTGACATCTTATTAAGAGTCTGGGGAAGACATTAACATTATTTTTATTTTCTTCAATTTGGACACATTTTTCTTTTGTGTATTTTAAACTTTGTGAAGTAAATGATGACTCTCTCCTCCCTGTGCTCCCTTTGTGACACCTATTCCTCCTGCTCCCTCCCACCAAGCTGTCACATTAAATGAACTTCCTTTCATAAACTTTGATCAGCAAGATCTCTGGGATGTGTGCCATCACTTGTGGAAAGCCTACAACTCCTAAGGTCCCATCATTTAATATGAAATTACTAGCTAGAGAAATTATTGAAAGACATTTTCAAGAAGAATCTTTTGATAAGTGAAGGCAAGTGTTATAAGCAATTATACTTTGTTTTTGAATATCATATATATGTAGTCTGAACTGCTCTTAGATTTACTGATATTGTAGCTGATATTAGTATTGCTCAAAATTTAAGCTTTATTTGGTACAATAGAGTAATAAGGTAATAATAGAGAGATTGGCAACAAACTTCAGGTAGTTGCTTTACGATCACTTGCAAAGACCAAATGATATGCAAAGAAGAAAATATTACATTAAATCGAACATATTTATCCAGGCTTCTTGTCTGGGATCAACAGATCCTGAAGTAATTCAGCCCTACATTACTCTGCTGATAGGAAGCTTGGAGGTCTTGCCTTACTTTTGACAGAAGTACAGGCTATAAATATTGTGCCACAGACAGGATTTGTTTAAGGCACTCAAAGAAATGCTATAAATTTGGCTCTCAGGAGTATCCTTTGATGAACAGCATGCCAGTAAACAGTAGGAGAAAGCAGGGAGAAAGACAAAAACCTAGTTAAGAAAACAGAACTGAGCTTTAAAGCTTTGTGGGTTGTGGGAGAAAGGATTTAAATCCTATTGTTGCATATCATTGTTTTCTTACTCTAATCAAGACCCTCCTTCCTCTGTAAACCCAAATAAAGGCTCTGTATCATCCACAGTACAATAGACATTTCCTGATAATTAGGACATTTTTACCACTATTAAAAAGCAGCAGATGGTAAGATTTGCCTCTTTACATTATTTTCATTGCAGACATTAGGCTCCTTACCACAGACTGAAATGGCAGGTTTCCAGTCATCAACAGCAACATTTTTTCTAGCTCCCAATTACTCTTCATCCCTCCAGACACCAGCTGATACAGCAGTGACCCATTTTGCCTGGTTAAACTGGAAAACATGTGATTGCTATACAAGCAGGAGTCTGTGGAATTGTGTCTTCAAAGCACTGGTTCTGTGGTTCTGTTACTTGCATGTAACCACTGTGCTTGAGAGAGAAGCTGGCAAAGAAAGAGCCAACACTGGCTCTAAGTGCCAGCAGCTCCTGAGTTCTGGTCAAGCTCTTGAACAATGAGCTGCCTTTCAGCAGATTAAGAAATCTGCTGTACCTCTAACTACATCACTCTGTAGGTCTCAGATGGGTGGCAGCTTTTAGCTGGACCCCGTATTTCCTGTAGTATGCTTTTGCTGGCCTTACCTTTCAACTGGACCTTTCCTCCTCTCAGCTTCAGTTTTTAGATTAGAAAGTCATTTAGATTAGGAAGTCTTTGCTCAGACCAGGTTAAATGGTATGCATGGTACAGCCAGATGGTTCCAGGGATGAAATGGTACTGGCAAGTTCTTTCTGGTCAAAGCAGCATTGGAATGGGGAAGATCTGAAAACAGCACTTAAGGCAGCTGCTAGATGCACCAGACTGGTTATCTCAGCATATCAGTGAGGCTGAAGGTGGAGGAGGTACTGACATAAATCAAGCTGGAGGAAGAGGAACACGGCAGGAAAATGGGTAGGTGTAATTGCAGAAAAATGAGTCACCAGTGTAGCTATAAATACGTTCTCTGTACAAAGAGGAGGGGATTGGTGCTAGGGAACAAGCCTGAAAAGGAGACAGGATAGGCTGGAGTGTGGAGTACTAAAATGCAAAGAAGTCTTCATAGAAGTATTTGACATCTACTCCAGTATCTTTCAAACCATCTTGATTTTGACACAATGATCCCAGAAGCTCTGAGCTGAATTTGCAAGAGACTGAACACCAATAAAATACTATCAGAAGGTGACTGAATTAAGTGGCACTGACACAGTGGAGTCCCTAAAAAGAGTGAAAGAGGGAATAGTGACTTTCTTTCACTTAAAAAACCAAACACCTCTCAGAGGTCCAGTGCATCGCTCCCCTTGCAACAGATGAAGACACCCATCACTTACTGTCTGAGGTGTCAATGCACTTGGTCAACCACAGGGAACAATGGTCCTGGAGGAGCTCTGACAATGTATGAACAGTATCTAGCCAAAGCTACACAGGAAAGCTGCCTAAGGACAGAACATCACTCTTACTGGTCTGTTAACACAGTTTCAGAATGCTGCTTTGAATTCGACACTATCAAGCTTCATTCCTGTAATCTACCTCACCCATTTGCTGCACACACATTAAAGTTTCAGGAGCTATGATGTGCATCCCAGCCTGACCAGGAGATCTGGACAATGACTCTCGTAATTCTTAGTCTGCAGTGTCCTGCACACCACACTGGCATTCATTCAGTAACAATGGATTTTAAACCATTAAGTGTCAGTGCTCAGAAGGTGCGCTGTCCTGCCAAAAAAGCTCTAAGAAAACAGTAAGTGAAAACCAAGTCAAGTATCTGATGCTTTTCAGGTTTTGACCCCACGTGTTTATTTCATCCCATTAGAAATGGTACATCTGCCACTCAGATTAAAGCTTTTTGGCCCATGTAAATCCTGAAAACAAAGCGGTGCTGTAAAGTTAAAGGTTTGAAAACTACTGAGTTTGAAGTGTTAATTCTCTAGCTTTCTACCTGTTTGTAACTGGATTCCAAATGTGGTGGAAATCATGAAGTACTTCTCAAGCAGGATTTTAACAACTTTATATTCTTCTTTATGCAATATTTCAGTATCAGATATGAGACAGGCTGCCAATGTTTTGAAAGTAAAAAGCAGGAGTACTGTAGGTCAAAGAGGACAGGTTACTTGGGAGAGCTTGGCTCACAGCACACCTGGGTTATGGCAGAACTAGGAGTTCGATTTTATTAACACTAAAAGGTATCTGTTGATCCAAGGTACAAGGTGGATGGACCAAGGGGTAGCTCCAAATTAGGATATTTGTCTTAAACTTTCAGTTAGGACTTATTCAATAAGCTTACTTATACATATCATAATAAATATGAAGGTAAACAAGGGGAATGAGATAGATATTGCTGTTACTGAATCAGCTGACACAGTATTTATCAGTTGGATTTGCTGGTGTTTCTGTACCTGGACACTAAAGTGAAACCTTGGTTTCATAATCTTGCCTAATCCTACTGATTAGCACAGCATGTCTGCTGTCAGAAACTCCTGTGAAACTGAAGTATTTGTTCACACTAGCAAGTCCTACATCTGCTAGAAAATGTGGGATTTGTTTCATGGGGGTTTTCCCACGAATTTCTGCACGGACTGAAGCAAGTCCTACTAACACAGTCTTATCTCTTGAACAGAACAGACAATTGTTCTGAAACTTTGGTCAACTCCAAGGACATTCATTTATGAATCACATGAAAGAAAAAGAGTTGTTATAAAGTCCTATTAAACATAGGAAATAAGAGAACCAAAGAAGCAACAAAATAGCCTTTTTCTTTTTTGTTCAGGAATTTTAAAAAATCAGTTACACAAAATCATAACTTTGAAGTAGATGACCTAGTTTTAAGTTCTAAATTAAAACTGTTAAACAAATGTACTATCAGAAACAATACAGAAAAAGAACAAATAATTCTTGGTTGTTTTCAACATCCACTGAACCTAATCAATATAATACAAACAGATAAAATCTGTATTCTGGCACCAGAATACATTTGACTGCTTTATCCAATGAAACCTGAATACTAGGGGGGGGAAATGAGCTTTCCCTTTTATTCTATTTTACAAGATATATGCTAAACTTCTTGCAATGTACTAGATATACTGGTTGGCACAAAGATAATCTTAAAACTTCCTTTCTCAAAAACTGTTTGATAGTTCCAGTGACAATGTGTTACATTTTGAATTAAAAATTTTTTTAAGATGTGACAGGATGATAGTAATGTGAATACTGTCTTATAATATTCCTTCTGCTCATATCAAAGTCAGAGATGGTGATGTTTTATTTTACTTTGAAAGGAGGATTTCTTCTGTGAGTTGTAACTAAAGTTAAAACAACCCTTTTGTTGGAGAAATGCCTGAGTTCTATCCAGTTGTAGTATTTCACTAGCTCCAAACCAAACTTACAAGGCACCTGAACAAAGATACTTCAAAGGAAAAAAAAAATACACACATTATTTATAAATGAATGTAAGTTGCTTCTTGTTTTTGAGGCTGAAGTATGAATTATGTGTGTAGCATTGCTGTATGTTTTTCAAGTAATGACTACATCCAACACTCAGAAATGCATTAAAAAGATCAAAAAATACTATGTGATTATAAATTTTTTGCTGTTTACCCAAATGAGATATCTGGAATGGAAGAAAAACAACAACACTGTTTTGGCACTGTTTTATTCCAAGTCTTGGCAATAAAACAAGAAGCTATAAAGGGAACAGTTGTTCCCAACAACCCCCTGACTGTGGGGAGGGGAAGAGAAATGGGAGTTTGGTTTTTTCTAGATTACAGTTTTATGCACCATATGATGGTGCTTACATTGTGTGATTTTAGAGGAATACCCCTGTCTGAGTAGAACTACTGAGAATCCCTCAGGACTATGTGTGAGAACCAGAGGCTCTCAGTCCAAAGCCCTACAGGGTGACTGAAGTCTTCCCTATGATAAGAAACCATAAAACCAGACTTAAAATCTCTAACAAAAATGACATAAAAGACTTTACCTCTAGCTGCTTCAAGGCAAAAGGAGAACCATCTTGCTTTAACTTTTTAACAATTTCTTCCATACTATTTGCTGAAAAAAGGCTAAAAGAAAAAAAAAATTAGTTCCCAAGCTGCTTCAGTCTCCCTCTTACCTTTGAAGGGTCAGTAACGCTGGCATTAGAGCATAACCAGCTGATTTGGCTTTGATTAGCAAAGTGTTCCATGCTGTCCAATTTCAAGTAACTCAGGCATCTCCTTTTCCTTTACAAATCTCTAATGTTTCAATAAACCTCACTAACAAGCTCTGATATCTATCTATAAACTTCAGTGACTACCATCAGTGTTAGCTGTATTTTTATAACGTATCAAATCTTCAGATGTCAGCTCCATTCTACTGGTTTGGTGTCAGCATCTTTTATCTGTAAATGTAGTTATTGCCATCCTTCTTCCAGAGTTTTAGCTCTTTCTTATCACTCTCACTTATTTCTCCTTCCCTTTCTGATACACAGAAGTTCCAAGCTATCATAGATACGGCCTTAACCCAATGAGTACTATAAATGTGTTGGGTAACACTTCCTGTTCAGCTGAACAGTTATTCTCACTAATTCCCACCCAATATCTACAGAAAATGTTCATTTTAATGTGCCATAGACTATGAATCAGGCTACTATGCCCAAGCATTTAAGGTACTGATGAGTGAAATATTTAATGAGCTTCAGATAAAGCTCCCTAGAGACAAAATGTTACTTAAACTTGGAGGTCATTTCTCTCACCTTATCTGTGAAATACTGTTACTAGATTTAACTTCATGTTCTCTACCCACAAGAATAAAAAATTTAAAGATTGCCGAATACCTGTTAATCTTCTCCATATGTTCATCAAGTACAAACTCCTTTTCTTGATCAACTGTGCACTATTTAAAAAGCAAATACATATTTTACTTGGTTATTTTAGACTGAAAAGTGTATCAGTACCAAAAAATTTCAGTGACTCGTGTTACAAAAAAATCATATCATAAATGAACACTTAATATTCCTAAGACAGTGCCATTTTTAATGAATTACACTTTTGCAATGTGTATATATGAACTTGTCACTCTATCCTGTGAATGTCAAAGAAGTTGCCTCATACTGCAGTGTTTGCTCTGAGCTACTATATATGCATATTTGTCTGGGTGGTTATCTGGTGCACAAGTAATTCTGATTATTCTATCCAAACACTTCCGTGAAACACACCAAGAAAGTCAGTGTAAATAAATCTACTCAAAAAACCTGAGATTGCTTTTAAAACCCTTTCATTTTCTTTAAAAATATATGGGCCTATGTTTAGGTTTTTCTAATGACAAAAAAAGGCATTTCTCTGCCTTCTCTTTTCTATGTCATTTAACAAAATGTTATTTCGACATATAAAGTGTGTGATAGATCCATCGGCCTTCTGTGGGAAGCTGTCAAATGTTTCAAATCTTCTGGCATTAAGGGGTTTGGGACATAAGCAGATGTTTCAGGAACAGCAGCTGAAGCTGAAAAAGGTTCCCTGGCATTTCAGCTCTGATAACTAAAAATACACAGTTTCCTTTTCCATTCAGTGTCATCTTGTAAAGATGATACTGCAACGTATAATCAGTCCCATTTCATAGTGTTCTGTTTTGTCAAAATAATCAGTACTATGATGTAAATTAGCTTATCCCATTTATTTTTCTAATTAATCTTATTTAGGAACTTAGCAATTATGAAACAGAAATAACAAGAGTAGACACAGCTCATTTTAAAGCTCAACAACAGCAGAGTAATAGACTGACTGAATAACAGTGAATACTGGTTTGACTCTAGAAGTTTTCTTTCTTTTGAAAGAGAACTGCAATGCACATCAAAAGAGTTAAAATAGCCACTGTCTGTAAAAGCAAAATCTTTTATTTTCATGCCCATTGTTACATGGGCCTAGCATAAGTTTTATGGATAGAGTGCAAAGAGTTTGGAAACTCATTCATTTCAACCATAAAAAAAGATAATCAGTAGCATGGATAAAAAAAGAATGTCCAGATATATTTAACAATTTTTCTTGATTTCAGTAATTTCAGATTACCTTCATGTGGTAAGAGTTCAACAAATCTGCAATTTTTTCTTTTGAAGGAGATTTCAGTGCTATCAGGTCTTTCTCCAAGGCAGGTAGCTATTAAAAATAAGATTTAATTACAAATAAGTAGAATAAAACATACTACTTGGGTTATTACTACACTAATAGTAGGATGCATGTATA
This sequence comes from Platysteira castanea, assembly GCA_013397175.1. Taxonomy (NCBI): domain Eukaryota; kingdom Metazoa; phylum Chordata; class Aves; order Passeriformes; genus Platysteira; species Platysteira castanea. Next base: position 469,579 of record VYXC01012506.1, on the reverse strand, counting down.
TAAACATCCCCTCATCCTCCCCAAATTTCTCACAGACCTTAAAGGAGTACAAAGCAAACAACACAAGGAGACAGAGTTCATTTGCCAGTGTCGAACCATCTGAATTTAATTATGTCTGCAGGGATGTAAAGATAGCTGCTTCCCAAGCAGCCCCCCAGTGCAGTGCTACAGCTGCCGCAGGTAAAGCCAGGCTGCACCAGTCTGAGAGGGAAGAACACGTTAATGGGGTGTTACCTTGACTGCAACCTTTGCAGTTGTATAAATCTCCAGTTTCATAGACTGTTGTCTGAATTGTACAATTTTTCAAGCAACTTCCATTATGCTGAGTAGATCATGCCCTTCCAACAGTGGAATTGCAAAAACAGCACCATGTGCTCCTTCCTTCAAGCAAAGCTGTCACCAGCTGGCAAGTGTTAGAAGGACAGCTTGAGAGTGTCTCACCATCCCTGTTTGCAGGGCGTGGCCAGCTAATATAAGTGCTCCTCTGCAGACACTCGTGTTGGTAACAGTGTCTCGGGGTGCTAAAACCCCAAACCTGTCACTGTGGGTGAGGTCTGTGCCCTGGCCAGCACTGTTGGCACCTTACCTTTTCAGATTCTACAAAATGTGTAGCGATGCCAGCTTTTAGCACATCTCTTCCTTTCAGCCTACATCCTGTTAGTGCGAGGTAATAGCCAATCTTGCCTGAGAGCCTTGGCAAGAAATACCCTCCACCTACATCAGGGAAAAGGCCTGTAATAAACAACACAAAACAAAAGTGAAGGGAGAAGATCTTGTACTAATCATCACTAGTGGCAGTTTTTTCTTGTGTCAGTTTCATATCCCTTACATAGGCACAGCAACCTTGCCCAGATTTCTCCTTGACTTGGCTTGACATTTCTGGCATCAAAACCCTTCCTAAAAGCAAACTCTTGAACACCTTCCAAACTTCATCCTTTCCACTGGCACATACTTTACAAAAATATACCCAACAATAATATTTATTCTATTTGCCAACAGCTCAAGACAATTTTAGGTGCTTGAAAAATCAAGTGTGTTCTCAGCAAAGAAGCAGAAGTGACACAAAGAATTGTGAAATAACTTGTGCAAACTCAAACTGGATGCTGCTTTTTCACTGAACTCTTTTATTATGATAAAAATATCAAACACTGATGAAGTGCCTCTTGCACAGCTTAGTTTGAACAAATTTTGGGGCTGAGAATTCAATAACAGACCAACAGAATTGCAAGGGTCTTCCTGAAGGTGGAGGCACAAGATGCTGACTCAGTACTTGGCTCTTAGACAGGACTGTGACTAAGCTGAAATTTAAAAAAATTATTAAACTCTTCAGTTTAGTAACTGTCTTGTATATTTTTTTAAATCTACAGATTAGGGTAATTTTTTAGAAATTCAAAGCTGTGAATAGGATTTAAAGTAGTTTAAAAGGTTGTAACTGAAAAGTACCTACCTTCTGTTCTATACATTGATCACCAACAAAATAAATTTGGACACGTTTTGTAACATACTTATACTTGAGAAAACTTTAGTTCAGCTGTATTGATTTCAGAGATCTGAATGCATAGAAGCAGGGTCCAGTTACTACTTTGAAATCATGCCAATTGTGCATTCATGGAACTGAAAGTCTTTTCAAGAAAATAAAGGTGTGGTGGGATTTTTTTCACTTTCAGAGAATATATGAATCATGAAAACAAATGAAAAAGAATACAAATGAGCAATATGAAACTCGTAAGACACTTGCCAAAGAAGAGATATTAACTGGGAAAATTCAGAGGTACATAAGGAGTTTAAATGGGGTTCTGATAGAAGATGGTAATTTTTCACTCACAAGTAATTGCTTTTGTTCACAAAAGAGTCAATATATGTATTACAGAAAGACCCTATTCCAGGTGTTTTGAGACATGGGAAATTAGTGGTCCCTGAACAGTCCTTCCCCTTGGATGGAATAAGGGGAGGTTTCTTTCAGACAGCTGCTCTTCAGTGTTTCCCTCTTAATCACCTTAGTATCTAACCCATCTCAGCTTCTCCTCTGGTTCCCTCTTGGTCTTCTTTCTGTTCTGCTGCTTCTAATACATCAGAAAGTTGGTTTTAGGAGTCACTTCCTATCAGTTACAGCTGTAGTATTCTATTCCCACCGATGTGTGTGCTGTCATTAATTGATTTATTCCTCATCCCCAGGCTACTGAGATACACAACTCTTCTCCTGAAATGCTGAATACCTTCTGACACCCTTTAAAAGCCCTAAGATGTATTAACTCCAATTCATCACTTATCTTCTTTTTCACCTGTACTCACATTCTCAAACAGTCTATTCTACATTTTACATTCTCAGCTTGAGCCATCGTAACATTGATGCCAAGACTTCTACTTAGTTTTATGCTTCTATTCATCAGCCTCCCCTTGGATATCCTTCTACTGCAAAAAAAAAACCCCAAACCTCACTTTAAAGTGAAACTTGTCTTTAAAATGCCCTCCAAAGCAAAAAAAGGCAATTACATTATTCTCTCCATCTACCAGAACAACAACAGCAACAACATTTTTTCTTTTTACTGTAGTTAAAATAATACTGATGCTGGACTACTGTTCTCCCCATGCTCCAGTACATTCCCAGAGGAAAAACATCTTTCTATTGGGATCCATAGTGCCCTTCCACTTGGCCATACACAGGGAAATCAGTTCTAAATGAACTGTGAAGTTGATTAGCTTAAGAGGCAAATAAACCTAAATTGAACTAAGGTTTCTTTAATTAAGGAATTTACAAACAGGATTAGTGAAGGTCTACCTAATCCACTTTAAACTTACTTGGGTGCATAGTCTGCTATAGCTTCTACTGTATCCTTTACAATGTTCCTGTCTTCCTTTTTTCTCTTATAATTTTACTTCTCTTGTCCATGCTCTGCATACTGCTCTTAATTCTCTCAGGAATGCTTCCCGTATGTTTCTCTTTGCTACTGGGGCTCTCTTGATCTATTTCATACTCGATTTTTTTTGTTGTTGTTAGCATTTAGCAAGCATTTCTCAATTTCCTACTGAAGTAAGAGAAGAGCTGTGTTACTGCTGGGCTGCCCAGGCCATAAGCCTATGCCTGTGCTGCTGAGTTGCAGTCTGTGCTCTAACACAGGTGCAACACGCTCTGCTGTAATCCCAAAGGTGAACTCTGCATTTGCCAAGCATAAGAAAGGCAGTGCTGCTACATTCTTACCTTGTCTGGTAGAGGGGGTTGGCAATTTATTACTATTGACTTCTCGAAAGCTAAAAACTTAGCATGGATACACAAGAAGTATCTTTATTTGTGTAACATCACCTCAAAACCCACACCTTACGCTTTCATCATTTGTTCTCCCCACCAGTGGTTTTTTCCACACCTTCCTACTTCTGTGCTGCTTTCCAGTTTTTATCTTATCTATGTCAAACTCCTACGGTCTAGAATGGCCTTTTCTTTCTACTTGCTAAGTGGCATATTTATCTATATCCTTTTATTTATGGTGGTGTGCAAATGCAGAGTAACTGTGAAAATGGAGCAGCTGAATGAATGCTTTGTTTTCATTTCACAGCAAAGGTGTCATGCCTACTGAGACAAATAAGCACACAAAAAACCAATTAATACAGTATCTAGAGAGCTAGACATTCTAAACACACCCCACAGAGATCAAAACAGCTAAGCCTTTAAATCCAGATTTCAGTGGTTTTACTTCTAAGTGATCCTAAAAGGGGTTTAATTACTTTCTTTCCTAAGCAAGTTCTAAGCTTTTCCTTCACATCTTCACAGTCTATTTTTGTTTAAGTAAGTCCTTGTCAACACAAGAAATCTGTGTGAAGTACGTAGTTTTTGTTAATATAAAACTACTCACATCTTTACCTTTGAAGAAGAAAGTGAAGGTACTTTTATAATTAGAGCAATTTTATATGCCAATGAACCTCTCGGCTTAGTTAAAAAAAAATTCAAATACAAATTGTTTACTTCAAATGATTTTCATGTACAACAACCAAGTATAAACTTTAGAGTTTAGAAAACTCATGTTATATTAAAGCTTAAGTTTAGTTTACTAAGTTTTTCTTCAGCAAAAACAAAAAACTTGGAGGGCTGAAATAGCTTTTGGTTTTTTCATCCCAACTTCACTCATTCAGAAAAATTACATTACATTTATCAGCTAGCAGGAATTGCTCTAGTATTTTTTTCAGGAATTAAAATGATAATGAGCTTGCTTATATTTGGGTGGTTTATTGTGCTTTATTGTGCTTGACAGTTGCATCAGGAGAGTTCACTTTAATCTGACTCACTTTTCTTGATCCATACCTGTATCTTTATGTAGCTCTGAGATAGATTTTCTTTTGTACTGCTCAGAATTGACAAAGAAACTGTAGGATCCAATATTATAAAACACAAGGTATATGTTGCTATTTAAAAGAAAAAAAGGCAACAGTGAAGACTGTGATCTTGCCAAAATAATCTGTGCACGACTGTAATGGGTCTACAGTAATAATCTACAAGAAAAGCTGGAATTCCAAAATCTGTCTCATTAACATTGCAGAGCAGCTTGTAGAACACCCAGTTTGACACATACCGAGTTCCCAAGGTAAAGCTGGCACACCTGCCCTGCGAGCTTCAGACTTTATCTGCCTCCATGTAGCAAGACTTAGTTTCTTGGATCTGCTTCCATTTTTAAAATACTGTATCCTGAGAGCCTTTGTGTCAGTCTGCACAGTTAAGAGCCTCAATGATCAACTCTTAGAATACAGGTAAGTTTCTGATAATTTAATAGAAAATACTTTCCATATATGGTTGTCTCCAATTCCCTTTTAAAAATCTTTCCCTACCAAGAAAGTGTTCAGTTAAAGATATTTCACCTTGGTTACACAAACAGTGAAACCCTAAACACATTAACATGTGATAATCTGTTAAAATACTTACCTATTGCTGTTTCTGGCATGGCAAAAAGAGTCTTTTCTGTAGCAACTCGAAAATGTCCATGGATTGAGACGCCAACTCCCTATACAGCCAAAGGACACTGTTATAAAATTACTGGTAAAAACAATCATAGCCACAATCCTATGTAACACACCTCTTGCTTTGCTCTAGAATTTAAATAATATTAGATTTACCATGTGCATCTCAACGAAATATTAAAAGGCCTTTTATGGTTCAAACGCTAATAAAGTCTCATATTATCTGCATGATTTGGGTGAAATAGCATTCTATGCTTTGAAAGATGGGTGAGTCATTCAGAGAACAACTTCAAAACACCATGAGTGACCCTGTTATCTCCACTGGACTACTAAGGGAGTTGACATCCTTTTGCTAACGTTACTTCATCCATAATTTTTGCACGTACTTCAAATCATCAACAAAAAAAAAGCCAATACTTCTGGAAAATACATAAATTTCACAAAGCTGTCATCTTAATACTTTCAAAAGAAATAATAATTAACTATTCTTCTAATGTGATAATTACCTACATTATAAACACAGAAGTATTTCAAGCAGAACAAGCCTTCAGCATTACTGACTGAAATTCAAAAGACATGGTTAGAAACTCACTTTTTATTCTGGGCACTTGTGCTCACCAAGTCAGTAATGGAATTCACATTTCTAAGTATCTAGCACTCTCCTCTAGCAGCCTGTTCTGATGAAACACTTCCCTCAAAAGCAGAAGAGTTTCTGGTGTTATCTATGCCATATTTTCATTTTTAGGTAGTAAACAGCAACATGGCCCAATATAAAAAAAGAAAATGCACTTCGCACAAAATAAATTTAATTTAGATAAATCTTCAAGAGGCAAACTGACAAAACCAAAAGTGGTTATCTGAAAAAGTTACTACTACTTAGTAATAATATTTGAATTATTTTATTAAATATTATCGAATATAAGAATATTTAGATTATAGGGCACAACCACACACACATATAGAGGTCTCACTACTCAAAGCTTACCTGTGATACATGCCAATAGAAATGTGTGTTTGAGCCTATCTGGACACAAAGCCCTCTGCTGAATACTTCACAAGAAGTTATTTCATACAAATATTCTCTCTCTCTTCCTTTCCACTGTTTCAGTTTACTTCTGTTCCTCACTGTTAATTTTCCCTTTGCTCAGTCCTCCCAGCCATCCACTTTTTATGTTAAAACTAAGATATCTTAAAAATGATTGGCCAGAAGAAGTCAGTGTCTGATGAGGATACAAGAGATTTTAAATAATGTTTTTAATTGCTTAAATACTAGGAAAATGGCACTTTACCCAACTAAGGCTATTAGTCTTCATCAATATCTTCACAGTATTTCATATTTCCCATAAAAACCAGTGGGATTATTTGAGTGATACTCCCTTGGACGAGCAAGGGAGAGTAGTTTTTAAGGTGAGAGCTGAACTTCTTTTCCTTTCGCTTATCTACAGAGACCTTTGATTGGGTTTTACATCAAAATTTTTGAAAAGTTATCTCAATTTCATAAATTAAATTTCCTTTACATCCTTCCCTTTACATGACTCTCTTACAATTCTGCCCAACAAGAAATTAATTGTCACTGGTTATTCCAATAGGGTGATACACATCCAAACCTGAAAATATTTTCAAGTTTCTTCTGTGAAATGACTATCTGCCACTCTCGGGTTTTAATATAGATGTATGAAGTTTTTAAGATTCCAGTTTAATTTCCTGAGAAATGCACCCATTGGGTAACTGGTTATCAAACTCGATTTTACATTCAGGAACTAAGCCAAATGTATTCACATGAAGAACTGCTGTTCCAAGCAGGATTTGAGCAAACATCTGAATCTTATTTGCACAGGATAAAACCTTGTATCTCATCCCTTATCTGTCCTTTAGCCCCTTCTCTGAGCACTGCTCAGACCTCATCTTAGCAGCAGCAAGAGCAATGGGCCTGTATTTAGTTCTCCTGAAAATGCAAAGCTGCATGTAAAGCTACGCTCACTCCTAAAACAGTTCCAGAACTCTTAAATGAAATGTAAATGTGACTTCATCACTTTCAACTTTTTTAATGTCATAATAGCATATTTTCACTGCATTAAGCAAAGCCTGCTGTTATTTTTACACATGTTCAGCAATAACGATGACCTTTTTATAAAGATAATGAAATAAAAATCATGCCTGTTTCGGTCTTTCTTATGCTTATATTAATATTTTCTAATCCCATATCTAAAGACACCAATACCATCTATTGCAAAGCTTTTTTTCTGGCTTGTTTTCTAGACAATCAGAATTTTGTTTAAGGACTCAAATTTTTGGCTTGAGTATTAAATACCAAAGATTCAAGTGTGAACTCCATGAAGGGAGCTTCTCTTCCAAGCTTGTTCTTTTTTTAGAGTGATAAAAATAAATGTTGAGTTTTAATAATAGAAAGTTGAAAGATCTAATTTTCTTTTGAAAGAAGTAATTAAATCAGATTTCACTTTCTCAAATGCTTAAGTGATAATTGGATTTGTTTTCTAGATAGTCTTCAAGTTTTATATCATAGGTAACAGCCTTATTTCAGATGTATATTTGAAAGACTAAAACTAGACTTTCTTTTTATTCATTATAAAGAAAGTGGTGCAAATACGTTCTTACTTCTTTGAAGATAATTTCTAAATAATCCAACATAAGATAAAATTTGGAGAGAAAAATTAGTTAATGGTACAAATCCCAGTAACTTCTTCACTGCTGTTCATATGCTTTTGTTTGTTTATTTGTAACTTCCCAAACAGTTAATGTATCACTGCATGTGTTTAACCTTCTGGAGCTAATACAGAAGACAGACACTCATTAGTTTAATATATCCTGCATAAAGAACAAACCAGCCAAAAGTGTAAATGCATTCCTCCTTCATTTCTGAATTTTCTAATTTTATTTTGTTTTAATTTAGTTGAAATCTTACAAAGCCAGAGTCCCCCCTAGGAGGCCCTTCACACCATTAAAAATTTTTCAACTGGACTGTTCACTTCACCAGGTACTTCCAGCATTTACACATTCAAGTCTTTACACTAAAATATCTTTATTAAAATATACTGTATCCTGAAGTGTCAGAGTTCCGCTTTTCATGATCTTACATACTAAAGCTGATGTCTTCCTTCAGACTTTTCCAAGGTAATACACTCCCATGGTCAATCAGGCTTTTACTGGCTGGAAACTTTTTTTCCACTGACAGCTAATGTTTGAATTTTGTAAACGATATTTACAGAATGAGACTAGAAGTTACGGAGAATAAAGAAATTAACAAGCAACCAAATAAAACTACTGGGCTGGTTTTGGCTGAGAGAGTTTTCTTCACAGTACCTTCTTCATAGCATGGGACTGTGTTTTGGTTTCACTGAAAGCAGTGTTGATAATATAGAGGTGTTTTTGTTATTACTGAGCAGCACTTGCACAGGGTCAAGGCCTTTTCTGATTCTCACCCAACCCCACCAGCGGAGGGGCTGGGGGTGCCAAGGAGCTGGGAGCCAGGACAGCTGACCCCAACTGACCCAAGGGATATTCCATATCGTATGGCATCATGCTCAGCACACGAAATAGGGGGAAAAGGGAGGAAAGGGGAATGCTTGGAGTGATAGTGTTTGTCCTCCCAAGTCACCATTACACGTGATGGCTGGAGATGGCTGGACACTGCCTGTCCATGGGAAGCACTGAATTAATTCCTTGTTTTGCTTTGTTTGTGCGTGTGGCTGTTGCTTTACCTGTTAAAGTGTGTTTATCTCAGCCCATGAGGTTTCTCACTTTTACGCTTGTGGTTCTCTCCCAGTCCTGCTGGCAGGGGAGCAAGTGAGTGGCTGCATGGGGCTTAGTTGCGAGCTGGGGTTAAGCCATGGCAACTCTCTTTCTGTAGGGTTTATATATTAATCAAAAATATAGATAAGAGCAAAAATTATGGTCTTACAATGTATAACTGGAGATCAGCCATCAAGGGGTTTGGTTACATTTACAGATTTATTACTAAATGGATATTAGAGTATTAATCTTAAAAATAGTGTTAGAACTCGACTCAGTCTCAGCGTACCTCAGGGAAGCATGTAATTTTATAGGCAGTTCATCAACAAGCTTACAAAAAAGACTGTAGAGTATCTGAATTTTATTTCCCATACAAGACTGCCTACTCAGTGCTGTACTTCAGAAGTCATTACGTGACTTGGTATAGAAACTTTATCATTGATTTCCATTCTTTTCCTCATGAGGAATACAGAACCTTATTACAAGTATTTTTCTGACGAAAAACAAGGTGGCCAATAGACACAGAAATGAAATACAGCTACTGTGAATCTTCTGTGTCCCGAAGGCTGTATTATCTTAAATTGAGAATGACTCCCATTCAGTAAATCAGAGAATTTATCACATCTAGGGAGGTTATTCAGAAATTGAGGGCCATCACAACAGGGTAAAATACAGAGCAAAATAAATACTCCCTTCCTGAACAACATACCTAAGCATCTGCTCACATTCAGAAAAGCAGACCTGTGTCACAGCAAAACCATACATTACACTTGGCTATTTACTAAATCATCTAACCCAGACTGTAATGAATGCACAGGCAACACAGCAAAAGAAACATAAATATCAAAGGCCTTCGGGAACGTTGCTCGTGTCACCTTCACCAGGCTGGTAAGTAATTTTTAGCTGTTTGAGTAAGCACAGTTTGATAATACCAATATTGACTGCAGTGAAAGTCCTGCTGTAGCTCCCATCTAGTGACAACATTTTTTACATTTTTAACTGTGTAAGAATAGCTTCTGGTAGAGCTAGAACCAAAAAGCAATGTAGCAATCAATTGAGCATAACTGAGCATAACACAACAAAGGGCTAATATGTCTGCATACTAATGTGCAAAAATAGCCAAGGTACAGCAAAAATGTTTTCAAAGTGAGTGGAATTGATTCAGCAGCAGGAGCTTACAGCTACAGTGGATCAAAAATCATGGATGTAAGAGCATTACCCCCTGCGTCCAGACACAATGAATCTTAAACTGAATCAAAATTAATCTTTGCTCATCATTAATGCTATGGCCCACTCCAAAGAGTATAATCCATTTTCATCTGTAGATACTAACAGACAAGATGACAAAATGAACCAGAGCAATGCAGCGTGACAGATCAATCTGGACTTAGAATATCACTTCCTTTGGCTGTTGACATATAAATCAACTCTATACAGGTATTTTTAAAACATCTTTAAAAACAGTGGATATTATGAACTTTTCAATAATTTAGTGTGGTATTTTAAAACATAAAATATTAATATGATATAATTTAAATATAAAATATTAATTTCCATATACTGATTATGTATTAGAGAGTCTCAGTTCAAATTGCTAGACACATAGAAGCACAACGAGCTGACTGGAGACAGATTATCTGTAGTAATAGCTGATGTCTCAGTCTTGTTCTTCTAACCCCTAAGTATTTAAACAAATTAATCCAACTACATGACTGGTAATCATTTAGGTCAGGTTCTTCTTACAGGGAAAATTAGGGAAAAAACCACATAGGCCATTCTATGCACCAGTACTGCTACAGTGAGTGTCCTTTATCAACCAAATTTAGATTGACTTTCTAAAAGCCCTGGTTTGATTTTTCTACTGCCAGCCCAAATTTTCAGTGATCACAAACAATTTTTACCAGGGGAGCTCTCATTATCTGCACAATTTTTTATGGCACAAGACTTGTGCTGCAACAGAAGGAAAAGAGAAGATGTAAGAAGACCTAGATCTGAAAAGCCTATAGCTTTTAATTTGTAACAAGTGCGACTTTTTCTAGTTTTACATTTGAAAGTATTGTTTTTATCCCAGTTTGGTTTCTTTATACATAACTGGCCACGTGTACTCAGAAAAAGATAGCAAATGTGGCTTTTTTATTGTTTCTAAAATTCTGGAAGAAGTTCTCCTTTTGTCCCTCTGTATCACCTAAAAATGTAGCTACTGCAAGAAATCTCTGAGTCCAGCTCATCACATCCTAATGTCTGCAGGGAGGGCAGGCAAGTGGGAGGGAACCTGTTTCAGCAACTTGCATCAGTGCACAACTGAGCTTTTAGGTTTTACCTTAAAATTGGAGAAACACTTATTGTTCTTAAAGACAGGTATGTGCATCAGAACTTTATTTAAACAGTGGCACGGTTATTTGGGATAACAGGAGTGAATCCAGAGGATTTTTGTAATGATGCTCTATTTCTCTGAAAAAATGCTTAGAAAGTGTAAGACTGATTAAAAGTCTTACAACTCAAGGAGAAAATGAGCATTCAAATTCTTCAGGAATTGAGGAAAATGAGCAGAAATATGAAAGGATGGAGAAGCAGCCAAAGATAATTCTCTTCAGAACTTTTATTCCTTGATCTATAATAAAGGGAAGGAGAGGGAAATAATGAGATAACTCTGAATGTGAGGCTAGGCATGTATACAAAGGCCTAGGATGAGAGAAAAATAGTGGGACTTTTAGCACACCAAGAGCCTGGTGTTAAATGGAAAGAACAAATCTGTGCAGAAGCCAGAAAAAATCTCAGTCATTGTAGAGTTGGGAGAGGGAGAGAAAAGGAGTTTTACTTACTGTACCAGTACTGAGCTATAATTTAAAATACTTGTATTCAAGACAGTGGTTTATGATAAGCCCCTTGGGGAATAACATCACGGGCAAATCATTGAGCATTCAGTGGTTACTTTTTGTTGATGTCAAGAGCTGCTGACGTTCTAGTCCGATTAGCCACAAAATGAAGAGCACCATTTATCCCTCGGATCACACCAGAGCCAAGCAGGCAGAGCAGCGTGGCCAGATGGCAGAGAGGCTGCAACAGCAGCAAGGAGTGAACCCTTTCTTGATTGCCTCAGCATTGTTTTCAATAACCACATATTTCAGAAGATAAATGGTGCACAAGTCAATCTCACAACAATTTGTTTGTACTTGCAAAATCTGTATTCTATTTCACAGTAAAAGCTGCCTGCAGCTTTGAAACACTGGCAACAAAACAGGCCACAAGCTTCTCCATGGTACACAGGCACGAGGGAGGGAGAGAGGGGTCAGGCAGGGAGAGAATTGGAAAGCAGCTTATCTAGGTTTAGTATGACAATTACTTTTACTTCAGGGCAGATTTTAGAGTGTAAATTAAAACAAAACCGAAGATGTTCCAGAGCACGATGGTTGACAAGAGGCAAGACATAAAAAGGAAGAAAAAGAATAAGAATCGGGAAGACTATCAGAAGAGTAAGTCCCAAGAAGTCCTGACATTTCTAGGTTTCAGTTTTCTAGCTTTAAAAAGGGCTAAAGGGGTAATAATGTCCATTACTATAGAGAAGTACTATGTAAAATCGTAACTTTTCATGAGCTTTCATACACCACAGCTAGTCACCCCAAGCCCTGTGTGTATACATGTATATATGTATAGTGGTAACTATTTAGCAGAATTTCTATGATGTGCAATAAAATTTGCACCCCCAATTAAACCACGAATGAATAGCTTTGTTCTGTGGGTAATATCCGCTTGTAAATGCACATTCCTGTAATTAAAAATTGTATCACAAGTGGCAAAAAAGTGAGATTTTATTGATATGGTTAATCCTAATATTTCCTAGTTTTTGAATGTTAGTCTTAAATGCTGCTATCTACACTTCTGAGTAAAAGTTATATGCACACAACTTACATGAATAGATACATGTTTGTAGTGAAAGGAACATTCCTAAATAGTTACAGCTGCACAATTTGGATAAAAATGGGACAGGATAAGGACAGTTATTGGTCAACTCCAGCTCCTTTGTGTACTACAGTTCTGTTGACTAAAATGGATAACATACAAGCTGCTTATGACATCACTACCAATTTACTTGAGAACAAATATTAATGTAGTAAGAATTGTTGACCAAATCCTGCTAAAGTGTAATTGTTGACATTTTTAACTATTGGTAGATGCCCCATCAGCTCCTGAGATCTGATTTGCAAGGAAAGGCAGATTCCTCTAACAATGTCAGCATCTGGAATGTTTCACTAAAATTTAAATGGCACTAATGTGAAAAAGAACTAAAGCTAAATATTAGGTACTGAGTTCACTCTTCTATTGCAACACAGGCGCGGTAATTCTGATTCTGTATTCCAGAAGTGAAGATGCACAATAGAATGAGTATTTCCAAACCATGGAGTGGGTTCAGGAATTTGGCTGCATGTGTTTCTCTGGAACACCTGCATTATCCCTTGATTAAAATGACATCATTCATAAAGCAGCATTCTGAAAAAGCTTCATGTTTTGAACTGCAGTGTTTGTGATCCTTCCCCATCCACAGCACAGTTTCCTTTCACAAACAAGCAAGGGAAGCACAGCCTAGATGGTATCACTGGGAAGTGAAGGGCACCACCCTCTAAAACAATATTAAGAGCTACCAGCAGAGTTTGCAGTAAAACTGAGAGGGTACCCCAGCTGAGGTCATGCAGAAGTCAATCATTAATGAAACTTTATTTGACAGTTTCATTATCTGCTTGGATGATGAAGTAACAAGGACTTCTATAATTCACAGTTTACTTTTAGGGAAGACAAACACTTTAAAGGGCGTGATTCAAAATCATCTCGCATTGGAGAAACTAACAAAATGAAACCAACTACANTTGCAAAATCTGTATTCTATTTCACAGTAAAAGCTGCCTGCAGCTTTGAAACACTGGCAACAAAACAGGCCACAAGCTTCTCCATGGTACACAGGCACGAGGGAGGGAGAGAGGGGTCAGGCAGGGAGAGAATTGGAAAGCAGCTTATCTAGGTTTAGTATGACAATTACTTTTACTTCAGGGCAGATTTTAGAGTGTAAATTAAAACAAAACCGAAGATGTTCCAGAGCACGATGGTTGACAAGAGGCAAGACATAAAAAGGAAGAAAAAGAATAAGAATCGGGAAGACTATCAGAAGAGTAAGTCCCAAGAAGTCCTGACATTTCTAGGTTTCAGTTTTCTAGCTTTAAAAAGGGCTAAAGGGGTAATAATGTCCATTACTATAGAGAAGTACTATGTAAAATCGTAACTTTTCATGAGCTTTCATACACCACAGCTAGTCACCCCAAGCCCTGTGTGTATACATGTATATATGTATAGTGGTAACTATTTAGCAGAATTTCTATGATGTGCAATAAAATTTGCACCCCCAATTAAACCACGAATGAATAGCTTTGTTCTGTGGGTAATATCCGCTTGTAAATGCACATTCCTGTAATTAAAAATTGTATCACAAGTGGCAAAAAAGTGAGATTTTATTGATATGGTTAATCCTAATATTTCCTAGTTTTTGAATGTTAGTCTTAAATGCTGCTATCTACACTTCTGAGTAAAAGTTATATGCACACAACTTACATGAATAGATACATGTTTGTAGTGAAAGGAACATTCCTAAATAGTTACAGCTGCACAATTTGGATAAAAATGGGACAGGATAAGGACAGTTATTGGTCAACTCCAGCTCCTTTGTGTACTACAGTTCTGTTGACTAAAATGGATAACATACAAGCTGCTTATGACATCACTACCAATTTACTTGAGAACAAATATTAATGTAGTAAGAATTGTTGACCAAATCCTGCTAAAGTGTAATTGTTGACATTTTTAACTATTGGTAGATGCCCCATCAGCTCCTGAGATCTGATTTGCAAGGAAAGGCAGATTCCTCTAACAATGTCAGCATCTGGAACGTTTTGCTAAAATTTAAATGGCACTAATGTGAAAAAGAACTAAAGCTAAATATTAGGTACTGAGTTCACTCTTCTATTGCAACACAGGCGCAGTAATTCTGATTCTGTATTCCAGAAGTGAAGATGCACAATAGAATGAGTATTTCCAAACCATGGAGTGGGTTCAGGAATTTGGCTGCATGTGTTTCTCTGGAACACCTGCATTATCCCTTGATTAAAATGACATCATTCATAAAGCAGCATTCTGAAAAAGCTTCATGTTTTGAACTGCAGTGCTTGTGATCCTTCCCCATCCACAGCACAGTTTCCTTTCACAAACAAGCAAGGGAAGCACAGCCTAGATGGTATCACTGGGAAGTGAAGGGCACCACCCTCTAAAACAATATTAAGAGCTACCAGCAGAGTTTGCAGTAAAACTGAGAGGGTACCCCAGCTGAGGTCATGCAGAAGTCAATCATTAATGAAACTTTATTTGACAGTTTCATTATCTGCTTGGATGATGAAGTAACAAGGACTTCTATAATTCACAGTTTACTTTTAGGGAAGACAAACACTTTAAAGGGCGTGATTCAAAATCATCTCGCATTGGAGAAACTAACAAAATGAAACCAACTACAATCAGGAAGGCATAATCAAATGCAGAGACAAGTAGGCTTCCCATGGAACAACTACCTAGATGCTTTTCAGGGGTTTACAGCAACCATGCAATTAGTACAAATAAGGCAATGCTGTTGTGAAAAGAACTACTTGAAGGTATCACACTACAGCAGAGCCTCCACCAGCAGGCAGCCAAGGGCTGAGGAGGGAACACTCAGCCTAGATTCAGTCCACCTGGGCAGCCTCATCAGCCCAGTGCCACCCGATACGGCACTCAGGTTTCTTGAAATCCAGAGAAAATAAGTACTTTTTTTCTTTTGTAGTCTTTGAAGAAAAGAGTAGCTCTGCAAAACTGACTCTGTGACAAATAAGTTCAGTTCAAGGAAGAAGATTTAAAATTGGTAAAAGGTAAGCAATAAAGAAATGTACTGGGATAGAAGTTTATGTTAGGCAAGGAGGCAAGAGGTGACAGTAATAGTTTTGGGAATAACTAGAAGTGGTGGCTTCCTAGGACTGGGTGCTTTCAAAACTGCTATTTACATGGACTATTTGTGACAGAATATCTCTGTAATATAGGGAGGATAATTATTCTGCTCTACTTGGTGCTGATGAATCCTCCAGCTGAAATATTGTCTGGTCTCTGGCAATGAACTGTAAATACACAACTGGGAGAGATTCCAGAGGATTGCAAGACGACTAAGAGACTTAATCTATAGGAAAGGCTGAATAGCTATCCTTATCCCTATTAAAGAGAGAGGACTAGGAGCAAGGAATGCAAGTATCTCAAAATGCTCATAGGGAGCTGTGACTAAGACTGGAATATATTGATTACACATACAAAAGACTTAAATTAGACACTAGGGAAACCAAGCTTGAAAGAGTATCTAAGCACTCAGGTGGCATATCTAGAAATGGCATATCTAGGTGGAAAACCAGAATTGCTGCTGTTGGAGAGTTCTGAGTGCATTAGGTGAAAATCAGCTAAGCAGTCATCTAGCTGTACTTAACCCTAATGCAAGTGCAGAAGAATAATCCTGATGCTCCTCCCAGCTCTACACATCTGTGTAGCCTAAAGCTTAACATATTTCACATTAGTACACGAGAGAGTAACACTCAAAAGGTTCTTACAAAAATTCTACTGTCCAACAATCACCCTAAAGAAACTCTGTGTAAGTAACTTAGATGTATGCTCTCAGTGTAAGTAAAAGACCTTGCCTAAAAAACCCATACTGCCAGCTGCGCTGACAAAACTAAAGGAAAGCCACTCATGAACCCAAACACACAGTTAGAGGCTGACATTTTAATTTCCCAGTCTGTACACCTGAGGTTCTTGGAGGAAAGACTAAAGGAGTCAGTCCTGTGTACTGTTATTGCTCTCACAAACTGGGCCCCACAATCTGAGGGAGTCACAGGTGGAAATTTGGTCATATTTTCTTCTGTATTAAAGAAAAAACTTCCCATTATTCTTCCTAAACATGAAGATTGGAAAATCAGATGCTTGGAAGAACTCAAAGCACAGTGCTTTGCAAAGGATTTAAGAGAGCTAGCAACTCTACCAAACTAAATTTCTGTCCTGAAAATGTTGCATGTTATCATGTAAGTTAAAACCTACCTCCCCCCAGGAAGATGTCTTCTCATGCTAAAACTAAAAGCATAAATTTTTAAAGCAAGGCTACAACAAATTTAGCAAATACGCTTTGTAAGAGGCCAGACTAAAGGATTAAATCCCATAGAAAATTGTTCAAAGCCAAGAATTCCTATGTTTGAGCAACACTCTCTTTACTCACCAGTAAAAAAATAAGTATTTGGGGTTCTATTTTGGCCTCACTGATTATTAAACACATAAGCACTTAATAATATTAGACAATAGGCCTGAAAGGGCAACAAGTTGCTTTCTGTAAAGCACCACATTCAACTGTGAAATCGATTGCCAGAGGCCTTTCTGAACACCAGGCCTACTTACAGTCATAAAATATGAGATGTACACAGAGGTGTGTGACCACTGATGGATATTTAGCACTGCGGTTCTGAAATGAAGCCTAGCTCAGGAAGTTTCTAATGCATGATCTAGAATATGATACTGCAAAAAAGGTCACTTCATTCATGCTGTTACAGATTCTTTTATAAGCTAAAAGTAATGGCCTTTTCTCCTGAAAACGTACTTCCGATTTTGCAAAGCTACTTAAGTTTTTTTATGTATTTTTTTAAACTTTTGAAAGTTAATCCAGTGACCTTGACCATTTTCACCAACTCCCAGAGTCTACGCCCTGTTTTTCTTCTTTTTCTGTCATATATTCACCTTGAATTCCAGGCCAAATAATTGAAAAGCCACCACTGAATCTGTCTAGTGTACTTTATTTGGCCCTGAAACAGGTTTCAAGACAATTTTATGAACCTTTTTGTCTGTTAGAGAGAGTATCTGATGCAGTAATATATTTTGTGCCAAAGCCCTATTTAAAACCATAGCTTTGGACTGATCTTATCAATCACCTATCTTGATCTCCAAAGAACTGAGGACAAGATTGTGACTTTTCTAAAACCAAGAAGACCAAACTTCGGACGTCATTTGCAGACAACAATATTTTAAAAAACCCCAAACTTCTGGATTTCTTCACAAATGTTGGGGTACTTAATTTCAAGGAAAAGAAAATTTACCAATAGAAATCAGCTAAATGTGAAGTAGTTTTTAGCAACATGAGAGTGTGTGCCCAGTGTTCCTTTCAACAGAGCACGTCCTTTAGCAGTAAATGTGGTATTTATAACTCATTGCACTATTTTTCAGTAAACTGCAGACACCTTTGCTTCTAACAAATTTGTCTTACAAATTTGAACTTACAGCTCCAAATAAGTACAAAAAGATTAAAAGATACATTTACACTGAATATCAATTTTTGATGAACCACAGAACAGACAAGAAGGTGCTGAGAACAAGCCCCACAGCCCCATCTGTTGGCTAATGAAGCTCCCAAAGCCATCTACCAGCCCCTAGCCAGTAATGAAGTGGAACAAGTTCCTTTTTTGGATAAAATTCCAGGTTTTACTATCACAGATCTACAGTATCTGTGCACCAGTAGCAACTTTTACTACCTAAACACATAATAACTGAGTTTCTAACACACTTCTGTGATTTTTATTTTACTTTAACTAAGAACAACAAGGCAATCTGCATAATGCTGGTTTTTTGAGCAAGGTTGAGACTGGCTTGCTTGCATTTTCATTCAGAGATAAATGGCCTAGGGTGAAGTTGCAGTGTTTAAGACATGTCCCTTGACTTTTAAAGCCAAGCTGAAATTACTTGCTTTTGAAGCCCAGGGCTTGAATGTCCATCTTTTAAAGGCATTTACTGTAGTTTGTAAGTGACAAATGTTCTACAGACAGCCTGCAGGGGAGGTGGTTGAAAGGAAAAGTGTAGCAAACAACTCAAAACTAATACAAAGCATACACATGAAAATTAATCAGTGTTGAGAAACACTACTGCTGACCTCCTTTGTTAAATTATCAGGAGATGCTCCCATGTACTGCCAGTGTGTGGGGGGAAGTGTGTTGATGCTGCACTCCCAAGTACATTATCTCAGAGTAAACTGCAGCTGCGTTAACAAATTCAAATCAAACAGCACTCAAAGGTACACAAAAAAAAGCTTAAAATATTCTGGAACTTGAGACCCACCCACTTACTCCCCTAAATTAGGCTGCATACTTGCTGAGTCAAAATCTAGACCCCCACCCACAAAGAAAGATAATTACTTTCTTTGTGCTTATAGGATAAGCAAGTAAGTTTTCATTCAAACCCTAATGGCAGTTAAACTCTGTCACGGTCCCACTGAAATGTGGGTATCCTGCACTAAAATTTGGTTGTCCAAAACAAAGTTTCAGACTAATTGCTGTCTTTCAAAAGCTCTTTAGGGGAAAGAGAATTCATGAAGGATCTTAGTAATGCAGGATCATCTGACTCCATTATGCTCTTTTCAGTCCAAAAATATACCTTCCTTTCAAAGGACAGAATTCTATTCCTGCTCAGGCCACAGTCATAACGAGCAATCTGCAGGACCTTTAAAAAGATAGTGGCTGCTGGGCAGTTTTGCTCATTCATAGCTTTTCATCCTATTATTCAAAAGTCCATAAAATAAATGGATTCCCTACCTCTTACCTACAAACCTTCAGGTCTCCTATGGTCAGTAAAGTACTTTTTCTTCAAGAAGACCTACAGAACAAGACTCCTTTATGCTGGTAACAATGTATGTATACTAGGCTGGGGGGAATGGCTCTCTAGCTGAGACCTTTGGGGCTTGGTAGCAAAGAAGCAAAGGGCAAGAGAGCTACTGTGTGTTTAGATCACAAGCTGGAAAGGCCAAAACAGACAAATGAAATGGGTAAGGAAAGATGGAAAGGGAAGAGTCATGACAGGTCATGGATCATGTTGTGTGCCACTTCTTGCAGCCTATCTTTAACAACCTTTATTTAAATAGACTCTACATCCATATCATAGGGCTGTGCCAGAAAACAACAGAAATCTAAGCAGTGACATGGCAGACACGCTTCATAGTCAAACTCATTGTTCAAAATAACTGAAGATTATTGTAGTCCACTTTCTGATACGGTGCAAATACATCCTACAGATGTCAAACTCAATAGAACAATTTTAGCATGTAAAAAAAGCATGGCATTGCCCTGTTAACTGTCTACTCACGGTGTTTACAGACAACAATTGCTAAAATATTAACAACACTGAGTATAACTAGCAATATGATGGAATCTTCTCTATGTTGCTTTAATAAGGTGCAGCCCTGGGTGAGGTGTGTGTGGAATTAGGATCCCACAAATGATGTTTTAAAAGTACTACAGAGGTGAGAAAGCAGATGCATTTCCAGATTATTTTTTGGAAAAATACAGAACTTGTTAATGTCTGTTAAGGTGCAGCTCAGAATTTTCTCAATTTTTCAAAGAGTTATTCTTTAAATGTGTTTGTATATAGTTCTATTTTTAATACACTTAGAATGGAGAACTGTTCTCAGCTTTTGTATGATACACAAACTCGCGCTCAGTATTCTGAAAACCTTTGTGAGGGTTATTTCCAGCAGTGAGGGGACTCTGCTCTTTTCCTCAGAGAAAGCACTTGTATTATCAAGGAACAGCAGAGGCCCTACAAGAGCAGCAGTGTAGCCTCACAAGCAAGAGACAAAGGTTCAGATTAAGATGCTTGTTCTTCAATTGACATGTTGGAAATGCCTTGTGTGCACTTCATTCAACTCACAGACAGAACATGACATTATTTTAAAACAATCTACCAGGTATCACACCAAGGTACTTAACTTACCCCTCCCATTGTAATGCCATCGATAAGTGCCACATATGGCTTCTTGCAAGTGCCTGTAAGAAAAGTAAAGAAAAACAATCATCCATCTTTTTCAAGAATGGACCTGTTACTAGCTGCCACTTGACACGTTTCCCCATGTCTTAGTTCAGCAAGAGCAGCAGAAAATAAATGGTAATTTAAACAGTAATCATGTTATCAACTCACAGTGAAGGTACTTCATGTAGTTCTTAAGAAATGAAAAGAAACACCAGTTTCTGATTTATTGGATTGTGAGTGTTGTAAGAGAACATTATACAACTATCAAACATCAGACTGTTTGTTATGTGAGTACCTGACAGTTTAGCCATTATAAAGAGCTTTGTCTGATGTTGGGACACAGCAGACGCCCTTTCACCCCCTCTCACAGTCAGGATTAACATCACAGGGTGTGTGCCAGCCCTTCAGGGATTTACTACAAAGCCAGATGTATGGGCAGGTTCCAGTCACAACGTGACTATAAACCTCTGCAGTGCTGGTATGTTGTGTCACACCAGCTCTTGCATACAACCCTGAATGTGCTGTAGGCAGGTTCAGATGACTGTCCTGAACTACCAGCTTCATCTGTTGGGGCCTTTAAAAGGCATAGAACTAAAGCAACAATGTTTTCAATTACCATTCACGAAAAGACTCAGAACTTCACAGTGAATGAAACAGCTGCCTTGCATTCAGTGTTTTCAGGTCAGACTTACAGTCCAAAAAGATTGCTGATACAGGTATCCCCTGCAACCATGTTGCGAGTTTTTCTGTAACAACTAAATAGAGCTTTGTTTAAAAAAATACCTGTTTTTAAAAGGCAGTTCAATCCTTCAAATTAGCAGTTCGAAAATGTTAACAGAATTGTATTCTGAACTTCGTTCTTACACGAACCTAGAAGCCAATGCATGAGCTGTAGATGCTACACCTTGAACTAAATTTCTGTAGCAGCAAGCCTTTCCCATTAGCAATGCTGTGAAAGCAGCTCCCCGCTGCATTTTTCAGTTGTAAAATATAAGATATAAATAAATCTTTTTAGCAGAAATCTCAGTCTTAAAGGAATACAATCATACTAAAGCTATCAAAAATCTAGGTTTTGTAATTACATGCATTATAGATATTGAACACCTAATAAAAGAAAACAGACTTTTAAATTATGTACCCTTGCAACAGAATAATCATCAAGTTCAACCAGCAAGGTAACACTATTTTTTCCCTAACTATGTGAAACCTTAAACTATTTTTTTGCCCTGTACTGGTGAAGGAAAGAAAGGTACATGACAAGTATGCTCAGTCTAGAAACTGTCAAACAAAGTAAAAATAACCTTTTAGGAATTACTCTAATAGCTGTGCTCTTCTGTCAATGTAAGCAACACCTTCACCTGGTCTCCTGCAGTGACTAACACAGGATACAATATTTTAAAACTCATTAAACTGTATTCAATTAAAATATGTTTGGAATATTTTCTTCTCAACAAAACCTTCAACTCTTGACTTTTACCCTAAAGAATTAATATCCTTTTTTAATATGCTTTACTCCAGTAAACTTCACCCCGTGTCTTTGCTGTTCTTTGCAATAAACTAAGGCAGCTCACTCCTGAGTTATGCAGCCCTAGTCTTTCATGCAGTCTATTTAAATGGAAAGCCTTAATATAATTTGATCTTCTGCTTTCTGACTGAATATTAATGATTTTCCACACATCTATTTTTACCACAGGTCTTCTTTGAAGCAGATCAATGATACTTAGGGCAGAACCACAGTGTCTGCAGCTAAAACTAATTCTTCCACAGAGGAAATAAAACTAACCAGAACAACGGGATGGGATAAAGCAGCTGTCGCAGTAACTTAAACAAAAGAAACACATTCTTCATGCAAGGTATAAAAATGAGATATGTTACATTACTGGTATTGAACTTGGTAAAAAAAATTACTACTTCTCTGATGTTACCACAGTCTTCAAGAGATTATCAAAGAGATAAGTTTACATTTGAAGCCAGTGTTATGAAAACTGTACTGTTTCAGAAACTGCTATTAACATACCAACAGCATTGTTCAGCCTATATTCTCCTCTGAAGAAATCTTGTGACATCTTATCTCCAACTTTCCCCGCTTCTGTGATGGCTTAAGAGAAATAAAAATGCTGAAGATAACTTTAAGTTTAATAGAAAATAAAGTAAAAGAAAACAATGTCACACAAGTTGGGTCTTTTCCTACAGCAAATAGAGAGCAACTTAATCCTGCTTTATTATATTTGAGAAAATTTGCTCAAATTTAAATATGAACGTTAAGTCTTAAACTTTATTTAATTGTATTTTTCTGGAGACTTTGTCACACACTTCTGAGAGTATGGTCCTTTTTCTAACCCCTCCTAATGTCTAGTACTCATTTGTGATATTCTTCATATCAACATATAGAACAGTCACTTAAAACTGGTAATACTGAAGACTCTAAATACTAAAAATGAGAAGCCAATTAGAGTATTACATAATTTAACAATAACCTGTGCTGCTTGTTTACCTACAATTTACAACAACTGCTGATTTTGACACTTTGGAGATTTCCTGCAGTTCATAGCTAAAAAATAATCACAGATACATTGATCACCCTTGTGAGATCTCTATCTAGCCATCTAAACATTAGACACAAATTATCCAATACTATCAGAGCTACCTGTTAGGACCCTTCAAACTTCTTGTAAAGAAGCTGCCAGTAACGAAAATCTGGGAAGAGAAAGGTAGAGACAAGAACCCTCTCTTCCCTGGAATGACTGGCTGCTATTACCAATTATTCATAAATAAGTAATTTTTACTCTTTTATACAAAGTCCTGACAGCTGTGTCTTGAAAAATACCTTAAATAGCATCTCCACATGAAGGTGTCATAAGAGTCAGCACAACTGATCTCTTGCTGTTGTGTAGCAAGCTTTTGTTTAGGCAAGTCACAGTAAACAAAGGAAATCAAAGTAGTGACTGGGAAAGATATCAAATGTTACAGTGAGTACAGTCCTTACCTCTGATGTCACCCCCAGCACAAAAAGCTTTTCCTCCAGCTCCCTTTATAATTATGAGAAAAGTTTCAGGATCTTTTTCCCACGCCTAAAAAGAAGTAAATATTTCCACGTAAGACTAAAATCTGTGAAAATAATGCTTGCTCTGTATAGTGTCTAAAATTCATACTGTACTTCTTCAAAAAGCAAATCAAACCATACTTTAAAACAGATTTTCTTAAACTGAAGTTTGAGAGCTAAATGTCTTTCTGCCACTCCTGCATCCTCTTCAACCATGAGAGCAGAGATCAGCAGAGCTGCCTCACACATTTCAGAAAAACACCTGTGCACAGCTCCCAGCCTCTGGGGAAAGGCAGCACCCCACAAAAGAGGGCCTGACAGAAATCAAAAACTATGACACCTTTTAGGGTGTCAAAAATGTCTGCCAAAATACCAAAAGGCATCAGAAAATTATCAAACCAATGTTGGTATCTAATGAATTTGACTCTGTGCACATGATAAATAGTATCATTAAATTAAAAGGGACTATTTTCATGCTTAAAATCTCATGGTACTTCACTAGCTTGTAGAAACAGCCCCTGTAAATTTATGAGTTCTCATTTAAGACACACTGACTGCCCCCTGCTTCCCAGTGGCTTGTATCTTTTATTTTCAGCCATGCAACCTCCCCAAAAGACATGCACTCCACCAAGAGGCAACACCACTGTATAGCTTGAAATTGGTGCATGCCAACTGACCATGGGGTGTTGCCAAAAGGAACATACAAATACTGAGCACTGCTTGCTCTTAATTCAGTCCTGGTATTAGCACAGATGTCCATTTACCTGGGGAGATGCTAAATTTAACTCTGCCTGATAGCTTGTTTCTTTGACATGTCTTCTCTTTCTAACTTGCTTGAAACCGCCTGGTTTTCCCCATGCTATAAATCTGAGCTCATTGTACTCACACAGACTTTCATCCTTTAAATCAGTACACTAAGAAGTGTCTAATGGCATTTTAAAACTGCTTTCAAATAATATATATATGAGGGATGGGTAGAAGTGGAGGTACCAACCTTTATTTGAGGATAAATTTGTTGGATCATAGACAGATTTAGTGCATTGAGAGCCTTGGGTCTATTCAAAGTTATTATTCCTGCACCTCCTTTCTTTTCCAACAACACTTCTGCTGTCGAATCTGTTTGCTTAGACATTTTCTGTGCGTGCAAAAACAAATAAATAAAGCAAATGTCATCAGTTAGATAACTTGAGTAACATATTTACAAAAGAGTTTATGGAAATTAATTCTCAAAACACAGTATTTAGGATCACAAAACATGCATTCTGGAATGGTATACTTTCCCACTGTACTTCTATTTGCACTTCCTAAACTGTTCTTTGGAAAACTACTTTATGTTTGAGTCCTTCAAAGTAATAAACCTCAGACAGGTTTTTGGATGACACGTTGTTTCACAGTAATATTTTGAGTTAACTTAAATAAAAATTTACGACAGAAACACACATACAAAAGAAACAAACACCAAAAAACAAAATCAAACAATTTCCCACCCTACTAATAAAACACAAACCCATAGTTCCTTAAAACTGACATTTTGAAAATACTTGCAACAATTAGAACAACAACAGTTCCATATATCCTTACAGGCAGTTTGACACTGCAAACCCAAATGTACAGCCTGCTTTGACTTTAAGTAACTTTTAACAGTAGAGAACAAATCACCTGAACTATTTTCTCACTCCCGGTGGGCTGATATTTAAGGAATTTATGGAAGCTAACACAAAAACTATCTATAAAGGTAAGTAACCCCAAAATAATTAAGCTTTAATTTATAGTATAATAGAAGCTTGTAACAAACTGCTCAAAGATGTGAGCAATACAATGCCTGAGCAATAACTGACAGCGTTCAGAACCACTGTGTGCAGACACATTAGAAGTTACATGTGCTGTGTGTCTCAGGGGAGTTAAAGAGTCCTGGAAGCTTCCAACTCAGTCAAACACGATGCTGTCCTTACCAAATGTTGTAATATTACTTGCAGTCTGTTGAGTGCCTTTAGTCTGAAAAAGAAATATTAAAAAGACAGCTAAAACCATAAACCAGCCACACCATCCCTCAAATAGCTGACTGCTGGGTTAAGCAAAGCAGTCTGAAAATTTCTGAACACAACTGTTTTATGTTGTTTACTAGCTTGCTTACTAGTAAATACATAGCAGACACCAGGGTCAGCTACTAATGTTTTCAAGTTAGGAGAACCTGGAAATACCAGGACAGAGGGGTTGAGGGATATGATTGACACTTTGTGTGTGTGTCTTTTACAGATTTACAGCCTTTTTGTGGACACGTTTAAACACTGACTTTAAAAAAAAAAAAAAAAAAAAAAAAGTTCTTGTCAAAATCTTCGTCTATTTCCAAAAGCTTCCATGACGCAAACCTGCCCTTGTGTGTACACACATTTTACATACATTTACACAGGGTTTGTGTAAGAGCTTGCACAGTGCTCGTGCTTCTGCGGGTGACAGGAGAGACCCACGCTGCCAAACTTTGCGAACACGTCACTCGTTTTCGAGTAATGAGCCTGTTATTTATTAATGGCCACTGAGGAAGGCTGTGCTGGCCACACATCACAGAGCTGGAATGAGAAACTTCACCTTTCAGCGACTTCAGCGCGCAAACCCAGTCAGCGATATGTTACATGTTAGTGCCGCGGCATACTACGCTGGTTTTTAATCACATGCTGGCTTTTGAAGGCG
>VYXC01012506.1:424116-443240 GCA_013397175.1 Platysteira castanea | reverse complement strand
GGCCTGGCTGGTGTAGGCCCAGATCATAACTCGCAGCAGCTCCGGAGCTGCGATCCCCGGCCGGCCCGGGCCGCCGCTCCCCTCGCTCCCCGCCGCCACTCGAGCCCCTCAGGGCGGCCCCCGTTACCTGGGCAGCGCCTGCAGCGCCCGGCCCGCCATGGCGGCACCGCTCCCTCCCCGGCTCCGCGGCAGCGCGGCCCCGCGCGGGGCGCATGCGCGGGGCTCTGAGGGGCTGCTCCGGCACCGGGAGCGGCTCCCGCACGCCCGGCACCGGCTCCTGAGGGGCGGCCGTCCGCTCGCCCCCACGAACAGCCCTTCTCCAGTAAAGAAGGCAGATTCCTTACCTGGGGAGGGACTGGGTGCTGCTCCCCGTCCTGGATAAGGCCGGGAGGTGCGAGGGCACCAGGTGATGCAGCTGCTTTATTGGTGAAGCGAGTGATGCCGCGTGTAGCAATAACATCACCCGTGGTGCTTGCTGCTCGAGGTGGGGAAAGCTCGCATTGCCAAACTGCCTTCAGAGCTGAACTTCGTGGGCTGGAGCTGCATTTAGACGGCTTATTATTTCCAGCAGTAAGACTGGTTTCTTAATTTCTGACCTCCCGGCTTCTCTTCATCCTCTGCACCTGCCCTCGCAGCTACTGACACACGGACAGCGAGTGGGGTGGGATTAAGGGGCTGCTCTAAAGTAACATCCCACCAAGAATTGCTTATCCGTGCAGGTAAATACATGGATTAAGAACTAGCATGGTCACTGCCCCAACAGTAGCTACAGACAACTGTGAGCTCAAATACAGCCTGTGTTCAGCATGAATAAACTCAGAAATTTCAACGGTGAATATTGCCTTTTTAAAAAAAAATTAAATCTTAAGACACTTGATAATTTATGGCCATCACGCTAGGAGTCAATAATACAAAATTCACTTTGATTTCAATAACTAAGACCATTCCATGGATTTTTTTTGGCTGACACATACCAACATGAGACCAATATTGAAAAGACATGATGAAGCATGGAGTAAATGACAATACAGTGCATTACGTTGAAATGTAGCTTCATCATCTCTTGGTGTAACAAGTTCTTAGCATCAGCTGCCTTGAGTCACATTTGTATTTAAAAGAAAAAAAAAATTAAAACCTTTTAGCAAATTGGTTTTACTGGAAGAAAAAAAAAAAAATCCCAGCTCTCAGATGCACTTCTAGAGAAGTCTCCAGAGGGCAACCTTGCTCTTCATTTCAAAAATTATTCAGCCCCTGCTTATATCAGCGTCATCTGTGTTGGCATTTCCGTTGCAGTGACTCTCAGAGTATATTAAATCTGGTTGTAAAAATTTTAATCGAACTAAATAGGCGCAAAAAAAAAAAAAAAAAAAGATACAGAACGTTTCTGTATTAATGCAGTCTCAGTTTTCAGTCTTGTACAATGTGAACAAAAAATAACTGAGAACAGGACATGAGGTGCTTTTGCAGGCACTGAGAGACTGCCTACTGCAAACCAATTAATTGCAGAATTCATTAGGTGATCCCGACTATTCAAATTTTCACCTAAAGGTTATATGATAATCAGTGATGCAGCTTATTACTGTCATCTTGAGTACAGACCTATATACTGCTTTGTACCAAGTGCCATGCAATTAAATCTAAACCAGGCTAAATGACACCAAATTATCACAGTTGCCAAACCTGAACCCTGACTTAGATACATATTTAAAAATTACTTTTGAGGATAACTCTGCAGCACTCGTCCAGGCATAATGAGTTACAGGGAGTTTGATAAGCAGATAACATTTTTATTTCTCATTTCCTGTGACTGAAAGTCTCTACATTTCACAGACAAACATGACAATAACTTTTCTGTGGGATAATCTCTTAGTTAGGGTTGTTGTGAAAATGAAGAAATGGGCGTGTGGAAGCTAACCTTGGGTAAGAGCAGGTGGAGGCTGTTTGAAACCCCTGGAAACCTCCTAACAAATTCCACCTGCACGTGGGCAAGGCTGTGATCAGGACATGATTACATGGGATGGCTGTTCCTGGGGGTCCAAAATAGAAGCTGGTGATCTGATTCATCTTTTACTTATGCTGATTTTAATCTGTTCTCCTCCTGTCCTCAGTGTAAATAATGGTGTGAACCCTTCGTGGTCTTCCAGCTGTATGTCTGATTTAGGACACAAGCGTGCCTACCCCTTTGTAAACAATGAAGTAACAGCAAGCCTTGTCTTGAGACAACTACCGATTTCTCTCCACAATGCTGACATTGAATTTATGCTTAATGTTTTCTTTAAATTCTTTCCCTTCTCTCTTTTTTTTTTTTTTTTAGTCATTTTCAAGAAGAAGAGGTGGTAACAGAAGAGCCATCTTCCTTGAGCCTCCATTTTTAAATATGCTGGTGATGGCTTGAATTTACCTGTATTTTTTTTAGGGGCAAGGGATTCATAGGTGTTAGAAAATTGCTATTTTTTCACAGCCATTAGGCTGACTGCAGTCCTGTCCAAAAAGTAACTCAGATATCATCCTGTTTTTCAACAGTCCTCCTGCACATCCCATTTTTTGTCAGAGCAGAATATCAAAGTGAAAATGCTTTCTAAAAAGTAAATAAAAGAGTTGTCTAAGTAGAAATTGGAAAAAGAGTGAAAATAATGGAGTTGCCTGAGAATAAGCAAAATGAGATGACCTTTAACCTGGAAGTTTATGGATGATATTACTATTGGCAAAGAGGGCTGCACAACACTGGACCAAGCCAGGAACTGAGAGTAAGTGCAATAGCCAGAAGGATAAGCAGGTTGTAATTCCTCCTCCTGGAGAAATTTCCTGGCAGCGCGTTCAGCAGGTTTGAAAAGAGAAAACAAGTTGCAGACTGTAGGAGGTCTTCAGAGTTGAGCAGATGTTTTCAGTTTTGGTTTTGGTTTGGGTTTTTGGGGGTTTTTTTTGTTTGTTTGTTTCTTTTCTAGAAAAACATATAATTTTAGAATGTGGAAGCTCTTGCTCTCAAGGATTCCAAGAGCAGCTCAGCTGCACTCTGTGTGCCACCTGTACACCCCTAGTTAACCATTAATTTGTGCCTCGCGTTTGCCTCTGAGAGCTCCCAGAGCAGTTGACCAAGACCAGAAAACAAACGGCACAAGTACTTCATCATGGCCCAGGCTGCTGTGACCAGGCTTGCTCTAAATTCAATCTTTTCCTCTGCTGGTCTAACAGCTGGCATCTAATTTCTCTCTGTGTGGGTAGTTAAGTGCATCCTTACAGCGTGTGAAGGAAAAATGAATCTGTGAAGGTTTGAGGAACAAACTGGGAAAATTTCCAGTTCATGCCTTCTAACTTGTTATTTCTGTGCTGACAAACAATCCTCACATTGTTATTTCTCAGTCCAGAGTCAGTTGACAACCCTCTAAAACACCCCTACAGGTGACACGGGTTGAAATTTCCTCGTGCCAGCTTGGGTACCTAATAGTAAAGGCTCAGGTCTGTAGTAGAGAGTCTTCCAGGGACATCACTGAGAGCAGAAAGTAGACTTAAAATAAGCAGAAAACTAATCTGTTTCTTCACTCTCCAACAGCAGGCCAGCCCAGGGAAGGACTGAAATATCGGTGTGATATGGAGAAACAAATTTTTGCTTTTGTCTGT
Source organism: Platysteira castanea (assembly GCA_013397175.1). Classification (NCBI taxonomy): domain Eukaryota; kingdom Metazoa; phylum Chordata; class Aves; order Passeriformes; genus Platysteira; species Platysteira castanea. The sequence goes on along the minus strand of VYXC01012506.1, from coordinate 439,622 downwards.
CACCTGAGTAATCTCATGCGAACAGAGTGCCTTCCCTGGGGCTTTTGGTCAGAGACCTTTCAGATAATGCATCCATACAAAACCTGAAATCATAGATCTGAAATGAGGGCACAGCTAATGGCATGCCGTGGTGAATTTCTCCTGTAACAAGAAAGTGTGTGTTTGTAAGGGAGGGAAAAAATTCAACTTTTATTTTTCCCTTTTTTTTCTTCACCAGTTAATTTGCATCTTATCAGTGGGGAACTAGAAAGCGTTTGGAAAAGGATGAAAGCAAATCCATAATGAAACTGTGTGAGTGAAGTAGTTTTCATTTTCTTTTGGCCTCAGAGAGCACCGGGGAAAGTGTGGGAGTGGCTGGGTGCTGCTGCAGCTGCTGCCGTGTTGATGAGACAAGGAGAGAGGATCCAAGCGAGGTCCATCCAGCAGAGTTCCTCTCCTCCCACCACCCCGGCTTAGACACAGCACTCGTGCTGCAGCCACCCTGCCAGAACCCCCTGGGTTAGACGGGACCCTGGGCAAACACCCTCCTACATCTTTCTTCCCTGCTGCCACAAGCAATCTGTCACTCCTCTCCCCGAACCACCCTCCACCTACGTACAAAGCCAGAACTGTAAGGAACGCCCTCTTCCCTCCTCCTTTTCCTCCCCACGAGCCTGTTCTCCGTGGGTGAAAAATGCTGTCTTCCCGGAGATCTGGTCACCCCCGACTTTGGCTTTGAGACCCAAGCTGTTTGATACCTTTAAGGACTACAGCTTGGAAAGCTCTGCTTGCAGATCTATTGTGTTCGTTTTTCAATTGCATACAATTGCACATGTGCAGGTGGGAAGGGGCTATTTGCTTCCCACTCGCTTTGATACGCCTCCCTTCCTAAGAGGACCGCTTCCTTCCCTTTCTGCTCTCAGCCTCCCACGCATTTAGCAATGAGAAATGCTGCAGAAAACTGACCAGCTACCAACCCGCCCACCTGAGGAGGAGGAGCACTAGCAGCAGCAGCACATTTCTCTCGCTCTCAGCTTTTTAAACACAGTTAAAAAGAGCTGTAGCGTGGGTGGAAATAGCTGTAGGGAGTGTGTGTGGGAATGGGGCTAGAGGAAAGTGCATGTTTTCTTGGTAGGACAGTTAACTTCTAGTGGACCAAAAAAATACCCCAAAGATACCTCACTGCTGAGGGTGTCTTTGGCTGAATAATTAGTTCTTAATGTTGAGTTTTCAGGTCTGGAAAGAATGAAGCAGGGAATGAAGCAAATGATGGCAGGGAAGCTTGCCTACCAGACTTCAGGAGTCTGCTTAGCAAATGATATCTGTATTGCATCTCATTGTGTCATCACGTCTGTTGTTCAGCTCTCAATTTGTGTGCTTGATTCTGTGAGAGTCAGAGCTGCCTGTATGTAGGAAGAGAAAAAGGCACGTGGTTTTCACATAGTGTGGGTCTGTATTTCAAAATACCGTCCCTGTTGGACCTCTTGAAATATCGCTGTCCCAGAATGTCAGTTAATTCAAGATTTACTCCATGTGCTTCTATAAGAAATTAAAATCAAGTGTATTTGTGTTAACTGGTTGTTATTTGTGGTGCTTTGCTTGTATTACATGAAAATAGCAGTGGAACTAGTAAGAAAAACAGAAGTTCTAAGACTTGTGGTATAGAGTGCAAAGCGATAGTGCTGTTTCTTAAGAAATCTCTCTGATAGACTCCAAGAACCAAGGGTCCTCAAAAGCCATGAGTTTCTGACTTGGTTTGACTTCGCTATCTAAAATACAGATTTTACATTATGTAACCCTCATCAAAGTTGTCCTTACCTGAGTTAGTTGCATGCATACTTCTCAAGCCAAAACTCCACCCATACATTGGTTTTGACTAGATTTCTCACCAGCATCAGACTTTCCATGTATGTTACTGACACAGAATCTTATATCAGGATGTGGTCTTTAATGATTCAGAGGTGCAATAACAGCCAAATACTACAATTTGACTCTGAAAGTATTGGAGACATCTGAAAAAAATATTGTGCAGGACTTGTAATTTTCTCCTAGTGAGTAGAAGCCTCAAGCCTGGGAACTGGGCTCACTGACTTCAGTGCCTTCCTCCTATCTCCTGGAGCACTGGAAATTTTACTTTAGAGTTGGAAGGAAAATGTAGGCATAATTTTTAGGATCAGAAACAAAGGAAGTTATGAATAAGCCTAATTAACACATTTGCATGTGACATAACAGACAGATCAGCTGATGGACTTGTGTTAGCAAGAGCTAGAGCCCTATCAATGGAGATGTAACCTTAATGGAACTAATTACCCTGGTGTTTTAAAGGTCTTATTTATGAATGGTGAATAATATTTTAAATATATCCTTCTAACCTTCCCCTGAATCTTATGTAACTCATAATTATAATCTACTGGAATTACATACCCAGCATGAGGAGGAACAATATTCCAAATATTAAGTTCATGTCACTTGCCTGTTTTACTTTAAAACATTGCAGCAATTCCTTTGTCAGTAGCATTTTGAAGCAGTATTGGCCTGTTTGTAATTCTACCTCATATTTAGCATTGGTTCAGTTAACTCTCAAGGTAGCACTTTTCATACCTTTTATATCAATGAATGTACATCAGATTTTAAATGCAGATTATATGCTTATCTTGCCAACTACCATTAGCCTGAAATTTTCCTTGTATGATCTACCTATTGTGGTAGAATTATATTATTCAAGAAGCAGGAGATGAAAAAAAAAAAAAAGGAAAAAAAAACCCCAAACACTTAGAAACATTAAAAATCTATTTTAGGAGCTCAGTCCTGTATGTAAGATTCCTCTTGGCCTCCCTATTTTGTCTTTTGTTCAGTTGGAATGTCACACTTTGGTGTTGAACCATCTGCTTCCTTCTCAGGAGTCATAGTCAATGACTAGTTACCTATTTTGTTTCCATCAAAATCATAGTGAATTAAGCACAAAAGCATTTGATGCTAATTAGTAGCTTTCTGACAGACCAGGGAATTGAGCACCTCAGATGTTTATTTCAAGAATTTGTTACTCTAAATTAAAGTGAGGCTCTTCAGCAGGGCAGTTTGGCTGACAGTGAGACAATCAGTATCTTATTAAATGGATGTGGTGTATTCAAACCTTTCTGTCTTTCTCATCTGGCACCTCACACAAGTATTAATTTTCACTTGAAAAGATTTACATTTCATTTTAGAAGTCAATATTAAGAATATTTTTCAAAATTTCTTTCCGTTTTATTTCATCCTGGAGTACAGTGAAAACTGTTCATAAAATAGACTTGAACATTGCCTAGGGAAAGATATCTCATTTAATGCCACAAATGATGCAAAGGACAGCAGAGCATATTGGAGAACTTAAAAATGAGGGGAAAAATAAGTCAGTAGAATAAACAGAGGCCTTTAAGCTATTAAATAAACATATATCACTCACTGCTGCAGATGTATTCTTTTCAAAGTATAAATTATTAGCGTCCAATCTGGGGCAATCATGAGTTTCAACACAACCCAATTTATCAGCTCTGTGTATAATGATTAACCTGGCAGAAGGATGTGTAGCAAGCCAGAAGGGGAAGTATTTGTTTTGGGGTTTTTTTGTTTTTTTCAGGAAAGAAATATGGTCACCCTGGATCATAAACAAACTTGCAATGGCAGTGACAGGGACAGAGCACTCTGTTCCTTGAGCACTTATTGAGTGGATGTACTTCCCCAGGGATATACTGCTCGGTGAAGAAAGGCAGTGGCAGCTGTGGCAGGGCACAACATAGAATTGAATTGTTCCAAAGGAAACCCATGGTCTCTAGTACCATTAGCTCCTCTCTGTAATCTCAGTCTTGCATCTGCTCCATGGATTTCATGGTGCCACAGGTTCTCCTGTCCAGTCCGTCGCTCTGTGTCTCTGCAATAGCAGGCTGGAGCAGAGGTTCATGCTGCTAAGAGCACTGTATGGGAATATATATAATCATTTCAAAAATAACAGGGAACTCAAGGTGATTGAGTCATACTTTGACACACCTCTGTCTGCCAAGACAAATGCAGGCACTCCCTTATAGAGCTGTTGCTAAGAGCTCTTCTTCAGGCTCTAGGAGAGAGAAGGTGCTTTACTGTACAGTTAACTGCAGGAGTTAACAGCAGGGTTTCAATCTGGGACCTGCCAAGAAATAAAAGCATGTAATTAAAGGCTGTGCTTCTGCCTAGGAGATGTTGCACCATGTAGAATTAGTCTGGGACATTATTCTGTACATTTAAGACGCTTTGAAAAGTGATTTTATTGGCATTTGTAGCCTAAAAAATAAAGAAGAGAAAGTTCTGCCCAGCACTAAGACAAAACATCTTTTGTTTGTTTTATGCTAAATTTAAATAATTTCATAAGAAAGCAGAGCCTTTATGTAAAAAAAAAAAAAAAGAGAGAGAGAGAGAAATCCATTTTCATTTTGAAATGTTAATGGAATTTTTTTCCCCATGACTGAGCAGGAGAATCATGAAACACATTTGATCTATGCATTCCCTTTCCTGTGTCACTTCTAGCATCCCTTAGCTTTTGTAAACCTTTTGGAACATTCACCATCGACCAGTTACCTTCCTAGTAAGAGACAGCTGAATTTTGCAGGTACAGCTTTCTGTCATCTGAATTACAACAGCAACATACAATTTTCAGCATATTTCAAATAGTCAGAAGAAGCAGGCAATGAGAAATAACTTTTTAGCTTTTTCACTCTTCTATTTCAGTTTTCACGTCTGTGAAGTAAAGAAAGTCATCTGTTTCATTGTAGTATCAACATTAACCTTTTAGTTGAAACAGTAGGACACCATACTCTGGTGACAACAAATGGCATCTTGTCATTGCTCCTATCAGTGACCTAAAACATAAATATTGTTTATTTATATGTTTGCAATGCATGTACCAGAAAAAGCTGCATAGCACAGTGACCCAGGATTGTGGGATCCAGAGGAAGAAGGTTCAGATGCTGTGAATATCTGTGTTGCTTTACAAATCAACACATGGAATATATTTTCCAGTTATATCTTAAAGAAAACTGTTCTGTGAACTCTTATAAACTTATATTCAAAAGGGTCTTCTCTATGTTACAAGGGATGCGTGCCTTTTCTTTCCAAGCAAATCATTTGACCATTGCTTCACATGTGAGCCTGTAACTCTGCCACCTGTCAGCCATTACGCAGTTCTGCAGAAGGAAATGAGCCTATTTTTTTAGAGCAGACAAACAAATCCTCCACGTATTAAAATGCACTCACTCAGCCACACTCCTTTCCCCAGGAGTCTTTCAAATTTATCTTTTCTTCTGACGAAATTTGCCACCTATCTAAGAATTTCCCACCTTTTTTACTTTCTAAGTAAAAAAAAGCCTAGTACTTATATTTACGGAAGTAAAAAAGCCCCAAACTCTGTCATGTTCTCCAGTATGTCATTTCAGGAGGTTGTAGGGTATTTGCACTCATCTGTCTGTTTCCCAGGAACTCATTTGCTTTTGTTAGTTATTCACAGTAATCAGTCATACTGCTTGTAGGTACCATAATTACTCACCACAGAATGACTGCAACAACGGGTTGTGACTTTGTCACTGCATAGTAACAACCAGAGCAGTTCTCTCTGGAATATGCGTGCTAATTCTGGAAGGTGAAAGAAAACATTCTCCCCTCAAGATGTGACCTCAACACCTGGAAACTTTTTGCCAAAGACTGCAGTGACCCCCACTGTGTAACCTTTGCTTTTCCTGTTTAAGATGAGGAGCTGTTTGCAGGTCTGTTATAATCTTTCACACCTATCTAATATGTAGAATGTGAGCACTATTTACTTATCTCAGAAAAAAGCTATAGCTCAGATGTGTTTTTAAAGAGCTTTAGCTCAGGAAATAGCCAAATTGAAACCGTAGTTTAGTTCACTTTCTGTCTCCCTTTCCAGGATAAGCCTGGGTTAATTAGTAACCAACCTTCCAATATCCATTTCCTCCTCTTGCACCTTTTCTGTATGAACTGTTTTTGTTTGTTCAGCCACCATTGTTGCAGGATCACCCCCGACCTGCTCAAGTCCAAAGGTTTAGCAGTTTTGTTTAGCTTATAAATCTAAAGATGAGTAAAATAAGCCAGGTTTTGTAAACTAAGTACAGCATTCTATTTTAGTGATACTGCACTGACTTAAAATTTGATGCTGTTGGGTCAAAATTTAAAATATATTGCAGTTTGAAGTCTTTGAAATTCTTTTCCAGTATTACTATTTGGAATGGTAGTTTAAGTTTAAGTTACTCATTTAGAAAGTGAGACATACGAGGTAGACAGACAACCTATGTCTCATGTACATTTGTGTCTATCCACATTTTCATTTTTGCCAATGAAAATTATAAATAACACCGTTTACTGGAGAACTTTCAAGATTAGAAGTCTTCTGAGAGTGCTGTCTGAAGGGTTGTTAGGCATCAGGAGGGCTGATTCACCATTGTACTCCATAGTGTTTAGTTTAATTGTTTAACTTTTTTATTCCATTTCAGCCTGAACAACAAAACCCCCCTACAGTTCAGAGCTGACAGCGTTTGCACTCTCCGTAGTTTATATTATTCAGCACACATGCTACAAAGAAAGAAGAAACTGAGACTCTAGGCTTTCCTTAACATTCCCTGCTGTTCCTGCTGTCAGTGGCCAAGGCTATGGAAGACATGAGGAACATCTGACTTCTGCTTTTCTGACTTAGATACAGCTGATGATACGGATGGGCCAGCTGCTGATAGCTTGCTCTGGCTCCTCCTTCTGTCACTCACGTAGGAAATGCTGCTGCTTTAAATACATCAGAATGGCTCTGCCGTTCTGGAATAGGAAAAATTCTTTCCCAATTCAGCACATCTGTAAACTATTTTTAAGGCAAAATATGAGGATTAGTAACACTACATGGTGGCCCAGGGAACTGGAGGGCTCATGAAACCACCAGTGGCCCAAAGGGGAGCTGCAAAACCTTGAAACGTTTAATTACAAGAATGCAAGATGTTTTGAAAAACTGAAGGGAAAATAAATTGTGATACAAAATTTTTGAGGACTAATTATTTATATTGTTATTCTAGTATCTTTTACTTCTTTTACAGAAGATTACAGGTCTTGGAAACTAAAAATCTAGTAACCTGGGGATTTCTCTTCTGTGCACATTCCTTTGCTGGAACTTGACAAACTTTTAGCATCCACAGTATCTTTGCAAGTTTTGGACAGGTCTTCTCGTTGCTTCATTTGATGTTTTGTATTCCATATATGAGAAGAAAGAGTAAATGAATTTGCTTTCTCCAATTCAGGACTTTTAAAATCTGCTTTATCCCTGCAAATTAGCCTCTTTTCCTGACTGGTGAATAGTAGGCTACTCAGCTGTTCCAGGCAGAGAAGTCAGTCCAAACTTCTGAGCATCCTTCTTGGAACACGTTTTCTAACACTAACATAGTCTTTTTGAAAGGAGGAGGCCATCCCAATTTTTTGTAATTCTGTAATTCTTTTTTGTAATTTTGTAATTCTTACAAAATCTATGTCTGAATTTCTCTATGTGTGAAAAAAAATCCATATATTATGCGATAATAGAATTATTTCTAACTTTGCAATTGGTTTTGCACATATAATTTTTTTTTTCCTCCCTCATAGGTGCTTTGACAGTTTTGAACCTTCTGGTAACAAACAGTTAACAACATGCTGTAGCAATACAAGAAGTCCTCAGGGATCTAGGCTGTACATCCTAAAAGCAGATAAAATTGTCCAATCCGCAGGCAGCAGGCCTTTACTCAACTATTTATAGAGCTATTTATCGGGGAAGAGAACAGAAAGAAGAAAAGGAATTAGTAAATGACTCTAAAAGGCACAGGTACTTAGAATTCATTGTTGATGTCCTGATTTAGGAAGTCAGGAGATACAACAGAGAAAAAAGGTAAGGAATGTTAATAGTGTTACATAGACAAAGACTATTTTTTTCTACTTTCCTTTCACCTTCCTGTGTTTTGGATTTTTTTTACTTTTCCCACCCAGCCATTTCAAAGGCATATCCTTGCCATGACGCATCAATTTTCTGTCTGCTTGAGGTTTAGAAATAGCTGAGCTGTTATAAATAGATCACAATCTGCAAGAGACTAAGACAATGGAAATACTGTAAAAGCGTCACTGAAAAATTTAGAGGTGGATTGAGATTCTGGCTGTCTCCTAGAGTAGAAGTGCTCAGTTTGAAGTGCTTTATTAACCACTGCAGAGGAAGCCGTGCTCTTTGTGCAGCAAGGGGAACAGCCAGCTGAAATCAGGTGGCACTTTTGGTCACGGTGCCAAGCAGAGAGCGACGTCCTGCCCCGTCTGTGAGAAGGAGGCACTTTGCTGTTCCTTACTGCAAAGCTAAAATGCGAGAGGCAGTTACGCTTTTATACTCTGTAGAGACACTAAATCAGAATGTATTACTCTTACACCACAGCTTTTCTGGCAGTACCTGTGTACTCTGAATGATAGCATTCATCAGGTTTGCTCCCTTCTTCCACTTTGCCTCCAAAACACCTTGACTTTAGTGTGGTGTCGTAGCATATGGTTGAAAGCTTGACCTTTTTCAGTAAGGCAGTGAAAAAAATCAAAACTGGGAAACAGTTGAATATCCCTTTGTTTCTGTTTGAGTAATTCCTTTGTAAGGTCATTTAGATCCTGCCAACACTTCCAAACAGCCTTCGGGAGAATGAGGAGTTGTCCTGCACTGTAACCTGATACTTGGCAGTGGTGTTATTCCCCCAGCCATACACGTATATGTAGGTCCATTTTCTTGACTATGTAATTCTGTTAGAGAGACTGAGAATGGGGCTTTGATGACTGTGGGTAAAATAAGACATTAAATGGAAGGAACAAACTTTCTCAAATATATGTTTCTGCCTTAAAGAGGAGCTGCTTCCTGAAACCAGGCTACATCACAGTAGTTATATCATGGCTTAACAAAAGCTATCCATTCTCAATCCTTGCCAAACACAATGTCATACCACTGCTGTAGGACCTGGTCTTTGCCTGAAGCCTGTCCCCAGTTGTTGTAATAGAACTTTAGGCCAGTACGCACTGCAGAATCAGGTCCTTCAAATCTAAATTAGCATTCTGTTGAAAACTAAACATATGTTGGGGTTTTTTCACTGTCAATAATTTTGTTTCCAGGTTTGGAAAAGAAACATTGCTGTGGAAGAATCCAATGAATTTATTAATGAGCTCGGTCAGTATGTAACTATTAATATCTTCTGAGATTTTGTTTGTCTTATTTTTATCTTCAACTTCAGACTCTGAAATAAACAGATGTTCTGAAGCTTTCCACTGAGAATACTACAATATGCTGTCTTAAATACATTGTGATAACTGGGATATTGTAGGAAACAAGTAAATAGCTGTGTACAGTATTTCTGAAACAATTTGTACCTTTACATGAAGTAAAGTACTTTATCTCACATTGCACTGATAACCCTAAAAAGAAAACATCTAAAATATATCTTGTTTGTTACTGAAGATTTTTCTTTCCAATCAGAAAAGAGAATACAAAAATTGAAAAAAAAAAAAAGTAACTTGGTCCTCTAATATTATCAGAGAACATTAAATCTGCTATTACTATTCCACGGTATGACTGGCAACATAGTTTACCTGTCCTAAGCACATTTGCAATAGCTGAGTCCTTCAAAGTGTCGAAAAAGTTTATATTTATTTCACAATCACTTTTGATCAGAGATACTTCTTCGAGTCCCAGTGCAACTGAAGTCTGTGGCAATCCTCTTCCTGGGACTTCAGTACTCAGGTCCTTTGTTCTTTACAGCGAGGATATCATCCCGAGAGTTGGAGAAGGGCATCAGTAAATTGCTCATTGTTCTCATACTTTGAGGGGAGGGAACTGTTTGATATTCACCTAGAAACTAAATTCAACTACCAGTAGCACTTAGATGTTCTCATCTCAATAACCAAGAAATTAAGAGAGGTCATCAACCCATCAGTTAAGCTGGAGGTCCTGAGAGAAAACACAGAATAAAAAGATCAGTATGCTTTCTGGGGAAAGAAGCTAGATGATTTGGCTGACTGTGACTCCCTTCTGTATGAAAAATGACATTTACTGCTTTTATTTATACCAAGGCAAATTCAGCTCTAGAGAGAGTTAGATGTGAGGCCTCTGAAGTCAGCGGCTAGCCTTGGTCCGAATTTGGTGCAATGTGTTCCTCAGTACAAAAGATTATTTCACTGCTTCTGTCACTTAAATTTACAGGTACTGAACAAAAATGCCTTAGTCTTGGTTTAGGTTTACAAAGCTACATTGTAGAAGATCTGAATTTAACCAGGGAAATAAGACTGTATGACTGCACTTGCATCTGATTAAAACAAACAAGAACTAGTTCAGGTGAAAAGTGGTCTGATTTATCACCATTTTTTTAAAGCCAGACAAATTGTGAGAGCTAGTCCTTGTATTAAAAGAGACTATGTAGTGCTGTATAAAATCAAAAGTCATTTTCTTGAACAGTTTTTCAATATGTAGAATATGGAACCTCAATAAAAAACTTCTTTTGGTTGGGGAATATTTTGCCATACAGTGGTATGGTATTTCCTTTAAAAGCTATTGTCAGAAATTTAATTTTTTTTAAAAGCTGAGAACTCAAATTCCCATTGACCTCAAGTCATTGACTAGTAATTAGGAAAGCAAGGATATCTGACCCATATGTATTTCTTTTGTGGATGTAAAGGACAATAATAGTAAAGAATTTCTTGCTTGAATGCTGTTGTTTGCTCAACCCCTTGCTCTCAGAGGGGACAGAAGGAAGTTCTTAGGGATCAGAGAGAAGCGGTCAGTTTGCTGTCCCTTGGTCACATACCTGCAGTCATCAAACACGAGGCTCAGCAGGTACTTGGCATGCTCAGAGAACAGCATAAAAAACATACATCTGTGTTACTGAAGTCATGTAGAAGTAAGGACTCATTGTGCAGGACATAGTGGGCAGAGGAGGTGGGAGGATACGTCATATTTTTAACTGCTTTGCCTGCCCTACTCATTTTGCATTTTAATTTTAACATTTCTAGTGTTTATTTAGACTAAGACATATGAGCATGTGGGAGCTGTCTTTTGAAGTTTTAGAAGTTAGTTCTTTTCTGGGGACCCCCACTGGGGACCTCTGAGGGTCTAAGTGGATCCATATCTAAGCTCTGGCCAGTTAAGCTTCCTTTCCTCTGTGAAGACAGGCCAATGCAGAATTCATTGCAGGTTCAGTGGATAAATTGCATAAATTGTCTCTAGTTCCTGCCCGGACTAAAGGGTCAGCAGGGCTTTGCACACTTCCCAGCCTGGAGGATCAAGAACATCATATTTTTGTGTCTATTCAATGGCATCAATGTTGTCAGCAGACCAGCTTAAACATTTATACCATGGACAGCAAAGCCAATCAAGCTGTATTTCCTACAGGTTTGTGTATTTGCATTTTTACAATGCACTCCCTTGTGTCACCACTTTAAATGCCTCACCTGTTTCCTCTCCTTTTTCTCCAGTTCCCTCCTCTATTCCCTTCCCTGCCTCCAAGTTCTTCACTGCTGCTCAGGCGCAAACAGTGATTCACTGGACAAATGGACACTGGACACTGTCAAGCTCCTGCCCTGGACTTCCCTCCCACGGAGGGCACTGTCTTCCCTTTCTTTTCTGCAGCAGCCACTGACATCCACGCTATGTTGTAGGAATTTAATATTTGTGTCCATCAAATTTAATACCTGCCAGTGGGTTCAAAGGTCTTGAGGTGAAGAAAGGTAGATTACTGTATAAGCAGACACCATGCAAAGACAAATCTGAATTTAGGGGGGAAAAAAAGGCCTATCCAGTAGGAAAAAGATAGTGTATACACACAGAGTAAAGATAGTCCCAGTATACACAGTTTCTGTCTGGTTTTGTGCATTGCTCTACCTTTGCTAATGAATGTAATGATTCTAAAAGTGTTAGATTAAAATTCAGGGGAAGAGAATTCAGAGAACTCTGCTTTCCTGCCAAACCGGACAGACCACTGTGCTGGTTGTCTTGCTGGCTGTGAATATTTTGTCCTTGGTTACCATTAACACTGCTGCAGCTGTGTATGATTTGCTGATTCACTTGGTGACTGTTTCTCAGTTCCTCTGTTGGGATTTTTCCCTAACTGGTAACATAAGTGCTTTCAGTCTTTGAAGAAGTAAGGAGAAGTCATACTGTTCCTCATACTGACTTAAAGTCTTCCCAGCTTTACCCTGGGATATGCACAAACTGTTGTGTAGTAAAGAACTTCCTCAAGAGGGAGACATGAATGTCATAGCTGCCTTAATGCAGTGCCTCTTCCAGCAAAGGACTGACAAAAAAAAAAAAGTAGTTTTCATGTTATGCAAAATATATTAAAGGTCTCATGGAAAGGAAAGCTTTTCTCTTGACGTCATTGTATTCTGGAGCAAGTCCTAGCAGCATAAATCTCACCTTAATTTATCTTTCTAATCTGACTGATGTAAATTACTCTTTTTTTTTTTTTGGCTCAGCATTAAAAGCTGCTAAAGGACAGCAGAATATTTTGTGTGAGCCAGAAATTCTTGATTTCAAAGTATAGTTCCAGCTTATTAAAGAAATCAGTAAGCTTTTCTAAACATGAAAATTTATGCTCCTAGAAACCGTATTTGCTTTATTTCCCCTCCAACCTAGTGAACAAATCATGGAGTCAGCTGACACTGCTTTGTCCTTTTCAAGTAGAGTCTACTATGCTTAGCTGTGTGCAGTCCTAGCAGGTATTTGTAATTAATTTTGTTTATTTTACTTTTAAAAGACCACTACTTTGCTTTAATTTTTCAATTTATTTGGTGCTTTCTTTTAGACATTGAATTTGTTTATTTGTTTTTAAGCCATTAAGGATTTGTAACTATTTTTGGCAAGCATTCTCACCATTATATATGGTAAAGTTGTATGGGGAACACAAATCAAAATCTTTATAGAATAACATATGTGTTGAACCAAAATCCCACAGAAACCCATAGGCATGGATAAGTTAACCTAGGTATGTGTTTATAGTACAGAGGTTTTTATATGGCATGTTCATGTATGATTTATATTCACTTTAGAAAGCATTATTTCTGAATTTTCTAATGACCCAGTGATCATGTACATATGTATTAGTGTCACTCTATTAGCTAAGAGAAAAATACTGGTTTTTGGTATATCACATTTATATATCACATTTTACTGTCATTCTGAGCTTGAGGTTTTTGAAAAAGAGGTATTTCAATTAATTTGAATGGATTTTAATTATGACTCAGCTTTTTATTTGTTGTTTCATACTAGCAACTACTTTTAAGAAAAGCTTTATACTTCAAGCAACTTACAAGTACATTTCCATTTCTCTGAAGACTGCTTTGACTAGAAATATTTGCGATAAAGAGACATTAGGACAGTTTGTGAGCAGGGCAGCAGTTTCTCCATTTTTCCTAATCCTCATTTTCATAGCTGAAAGAGCTCTCTGAGCAAGTGTAGTAATTTGTAACAGGCTGTAATCCAGATGTTTACACACAGCCTTGCTGAAATAAAGAACCATGCAGCAGAGCCCTACTATGTTCAGTTCTGCCCAGGCTAGAGTAGTTGTCAGGCTGGAATAATGCTGTTCTGTGCTCAGGCTTTTCACAATGCTCACCTCACCACACTCAGCTGGGGATGGGTTGGGCTTTTAAACTCAGTAAAAAAACATTTTTTATATATATAGGTATAAAAACACTGTACATGACTCTTTATGAATCATATTCTATACTCTGGTCCTCAACTGTAACTTCTTGTTCACATACCAGGTTATGCAGCAGCCTACAAAGAAATGTTATGTATTTGGTCTTAATTCCTCTATTCAGAGAGCATTAAAAAAACACCTAATTTTTAAAAAATTTTATTTAGGAAATGTCCCTGGCAGCTCTGAAACCAAGTAGAAGGAAAGGGGATGATCATGATGCAAGTCCTTAAAACACAGATACAAGAAAAACACAGCTCCAAGCAAAGCTGCAGAAGATGGTCACATTCTCAGTGTGGTGGGCAACAGTGAGTTATCAGAGTTTAGAGAAAAACTGCTTTTAAGGCTCCAGTAAATGTAGTCTGTGACTACAAAGATCTGCTTTTCCTTTTTAGCTGACAAATAGTGACAGGAAATTATTTGAATTACATGTTCTCCCTAAAAGCTTTTGTAGTAGTTTGCCAAAATAGTCTCCATCAAGATTAAATAATTTTGTTGGGAGCTTAGATCTGGTTTATTACAGTGACATTTTGTAATAAAACCCACACTACATGAGCTGATAATTGTCTGTCTCTGAATTCTGCAAGATTACAGGAGGCCTGGACTCCTGGTCTCAGACGTGGTTTCTCTTTGTGGTTAATTAGCTGTGGGGGAGATTCTCAGAGATGACGAGTTCTAAAAATCCTTCCAGACACAGATGATAAACAAGCCTTTTTCTGCCCCAGGTCATCTCCCCTAGGAAATTCAGCTTTTGTCTCCTGCATCCTTCAGGAGAAGCCTTTACTGTAGAGGTAGGCAGGATTTTAATGGGATGCTGTCCTCAATGGCAGGTGTATCCACATACAGAGACCGTGCCCCACTGGGATGCCATTGTGGCAGGAGAACAACCTGGAAAGAGCATTGCCTTCCATGCTGGCTGGAGTCCCTTTCACTTTGGTGAGAACTCAAATTAAATGGGTCGAATGCCTGTCGTGCCTCTGTTCCTGTTCGTCTGCCTCAATCACGTAAACTTGTAGTTATATCTGGTTTTTTCCCTTGGGCAAAATAATGCAAATTATGTTTTATTCTTTGAAAAAAAGGGGGAACCTCCCTCAGAAAAGGGAGGTGCAAAATAAGATGCAAGTAGTAATGTGTTTGTTCTGCGGTATCCCAGTTAACAATGTCTGCTGTCAGGTCACTCCTGGGCAGAAGCTGTCGTGCTGTGCCAATGGGAGGGGTGGCCAGTGGAGCTCACTCACTTTATTGACCTGCTTGGACTAGGGCCCAGTGTGAACTCTTGTGTAAAGAACACCATCATTTGAGCATCATCCTCAAACGGCTTCAGGACCTCCTATTCAGTTCAGGGCTGATAAACACTCCAAATCTCTGGCTGGCGTTTCACTTCGTGATTATTCCCCTTCGTGACTATTCCCCTTCTTTAGTTTAACACCACTGACCTTTTGATATTGCAGCACGACTCAGCTGTTGCTCAGGAGTTACCCCCCCTCCCTGCCTTTTTCTGCCTCGGTAATTAGTGTGGGGGGAAGTTTACGTTGTTGTTTTAAAGATTTAAGTAATTTTATTTGTGTACAAGTCTAAAACCAAAGTTACCGAAGAGGTGATGCCAGTGGCTGTGAAAGGCACTACAGCAAATAATTCTTTATGCTGTAATACGCGTTTGGAACTTGTGAGGAGCAGGAAGCGCCATGAATGTCATTCGCCTGTCGGAGCCCACGAACGCTGCCCAAGCAGTGATTTTAAACCCGCGGCCCTGCCCGTGTCCCAGTACAGGTGCGGACCCGGCAGCAGCAGCACGAC
>VYXC01012506.1:357695-424111 GCA_013397175.1 Platysteira castanea | reverse complement strand
GGCCCCGCGGGGCGGCCGGGGCTGGCTGTGGCGCACCGAGCCGCTGCGAGCCACCGGGCTGGGGAGGCCGTTCCCCCTCGGTGTCTGCCCCGGCGCCGGCTGCAGCTCCCTCCCACCGGGCGGCAGGCCTCGTCCCCGCAGCCGCCCGGGATGCTGCCGGTGGGCCCGCGCCGCAGCCTTTCCCCGGAGGCGTTTCCTGCCGCGCCGGGCCGGTCAGCTGCGCCTCCGCGGAGCCGGGCGGATGTGTCAGCCTTGACGGCCGCTGTGGTGGGTGCCAACCTCGGTGGGGTACCGGCCCGCTTCTCCTAAAGCTCAGCATCCTGGTTAAAGCGTGCTTCGGCCCAGCCATATAATGCCCCCTGCCCTCTCCGGTGACAGGGTCTAGTCTGGGAGGTGGCCGCTGGCCGGGCCGTGTCCCGCGGGAGCTTCTGCACAGGCATCCCCCGCACTTCTCCCTGCCGCCAGCATCCAGGCGTGGCGTTACGTGTGGCTGTCACTCGGATCCAGAGCCCGTACATCCTTAAAATACCACGGGTTTTAATAAGCGTGTTGTCGGTTGCTCCTCTGTTTATTGGAACAAGCGTAGGAACAGATTCTTATTTAGGAAGTCAGTGCTGAAGGTGCCATAGCTGCTACGGATGCCTGCGATGTTCTAAGTTAGATGGAGTTTAAAACCCATGCCTGTTCAGCAGCTCTAAAGTTTAACAGCAGGCTCTCTTTAAATGTTGTGTTAATGAAAAGTGCAGTGTTGAGGGGTGATAAACTTGGAATGATAAACTTGAGGAGAGTAGAACAGCTGAATAAACATACCACTGAAGTATTTCAGTAAAAACTTGCCCCAAACATTATTACATTACTAAGATACATTGGGTCTTGTTAGTAATGTCTAGTTAGTAATGTCCAAGGAAAGAGATTACAAAATGTTTGTGTTCTAGCTTGGGTTTTTTTGTGTGTGTGTGTTTTGTTTCACTGGATAGAAATAGTGGACAAAGGTGACATGTACTTTATTGTTGGTGTTCTCTGAAGACCCACCAAGGAATAGGAGAAAAGAAAACAATTATCCCTTTAAGGGATGGTACTTGTGGTAGCAGTCATAAATCCAGTAAAAATCATAAGAAGATGTAATAAAAAAACATCAAACAGGTGGAGTGAGAATATGAGAGTAGAAGCCGATGATATGAGGAGCTAATGGGAGGAAGCTGTAGTTTATCACAAACTTAGCTGGTTCTAGAGAACAACTTGAGTGCAGCCTAAAATTCATCTTGATTGTCAGCTACAGTACAGTAGGCCTGAGTTTATAAAGCAATGTGGGAAACTGTGAACTGGTGACAGGATCCATCTGCAGTTGTGGCAGTTGGTCCCAGAGGCTGGAATGGCCAGGAGGGCCTTGCTGTCTCACAGCAGACCGGTATTGCCGCTGCTGCCAGCCCTGGTGGGGCAGCTGGGTGCCCGTGTCCCTCCCCAGCGCTGGCAGCACTGTGCTCCTGGAGTCCTGCAGCACTTGGGACTTGCCTGGTTTGTACCTGAAGGCACATGTGTAAATTACCATCATTAATCAAGTGTAAGCCTTGGGGGTAGTTGACAAATTGAAAACTGGTTAAAAAAACTGGAGGCTGGCACCAACTAAAAATCAAATGTTTACCAAATGGAGTCTACTCGAACATCTTAATGTGCACGTATTAAATGGAAAACAAGATTAGAAAGCAGGAGTCCTAAGATGTGACTTTAATGGTTTTTCTCTAACAGATGAGGATTTCATCCTATTCTTTTCTTTAATGTTAATACTAGCACTATTGTGGCAACTTCAGACCTATCTTAAAGTACATTAAACCTGTTATAAACCCGATCTTGACATATTTCAGAGATACTGTTGTCTCTCAATCTAATTGACTAAATGTGTCAGTGTGTAGAGTTTTTATATCCATACTGAAGAAGCAGAAAAACCTATAGCCCAACATTAAGTAAGTGCATATCAGCAACACAGAATAAAGCAATTTTAAGCGTTAAGTGCCTTAGAACAAGATGGTTTCACTTTCATGGAAACCCTAATTAGGTTGGTTAATGTTACAACACTTGTGTCTTGCTTCACAGTTGAAACAAGTACATTTCCCAGCACCAAGTTAATTCACTCTATGTGACTTATTTCTGATTTTATAAATTCAGAGTCAGGTGTTCGTGCTGGGGCCTCACAGGAGGAACTGCTTACCTTTAGAGAGCAGGGGATCATGTGGGGCAGGTGGGTCAGCCTGTCGAGTTGTTTTGTATGGCTTGGCAGCGAACAGCCCATCCAAGGGCTCCGCCTGGAGGCTGGCTTAACTGGGAGAGGCTTGGGAACGTGATGCAAGAGTAAATGAAGTCTAGGCACTTCTCTGTCATGATGTAAGTTGTTTGCATAACAGTCTCCTCCTGTCTGGCATGGATGCAGGCGACAGCGCCAGGCTGCTCCTTAGGGATGAAACTTGCTTGAAAATGGAGAACACGGTCTATTATTTATGGCTCTTGGAGCGATGCCTTGTAGGCCTGCTGGATGCAGGGCTTTGTTCTGGAGGTGCTGCATGGAAACTGTAGCAGAAAGTCTTTGACCCCAAGGTTTTGTAGTTTGGATCAGAGGGACGGGCGGGCTAAGGAGGAGGTAGAGTGTATGAGCTGTGTGATGGATGTACTCATGGCAGTTGCACCAGCTGGAGGATGAGTGAGGTGAGCCTTCTTTGGAAGATGGATAGTTTTCAAGTCTCCTTTTCTAGCACAGGCCTGTTCTCAAACAATAATTAGTGACTTAAAAAAATTTTTTTTGAAGAAACATGTTTTCTCTTAGCAGATTTAAAAATGTTTGTATGAAAATTTCATGTGGATTTCAATGTATTTGCTACAAAGTGAGTTTTCTAGTCCGTGAAAGGCTGGAAGGGGTCAAATAAGATGTGATGCCATTCTGGTGGGCTTTGATTTATCTGCACAATGCAAACAGCAAGCTGGCCTGCTCTGTTCCTACAGCTGCATGTTGTTTGAGAGATTAATTGATCATTCCTGTTTTGAGTATGTTTTCTGAGACTGCGTAAATATAAATATTCTACAGTGGATCTTTTTGTTAGGTATTTAATGGGTCAAGCCTCCCTTGATCATTTGCACTGTTGTCTGATGAATTGTCACGGGGTTTTTTTGGTGGTTTGTCTTTTAACATTCATATACATCCAAACCCAGATTTGAGGCTCTGCTTTGTTAGTCTTAATTGTACTTTAATTCTCAAAACCTAGTGAATGGAATATTTATGCTGAAATAAACTTAATTTTAGAACAACAGTACTCTTTCACCTCAAATCTAGCTTTCTGTTGGTCTGCAAATGAAGTTTCAGTGCCTGGTGCTGTAAGTACCATGGTATTTTCCCTGAGAGGTTTAGGGATTTACTACCCCAGTCTGATCTCTTGATTGACTTTTTTTTGTTTTTTTTTTATTTGAGATACAGTTCAAAGCAGGGTTTTTTTCCCCCAAAGTTTTGGAAAGAATGACTCCAAGGGGAGAGCTGAGTTTTTAGTATACTATATTATTATTTTTCTTTGTTTTGTAAGGAACTTCTTATAATGTCAGGTTGTCTTGAGTAGATTAGCTTTTTATCCTTTCTGATCTTGAAATCCTATTAATTATTAGGGGAGACAGACTAAATGAGGATCGATTTAAGAAATAAAAAAAGCAAGAATGCCAAGAGGATACTTAACTAAATGTAGAAAACCCTCTTTCTACCTACCTGCCAAAGAGGCTCATTACAGTCATTAAAATGACCACTGCATTGTCATCAGTGAATTTCTTGGGACAAATGGTTCTTCCTCCACTCCCAAGATAGCTGCTCAAAGGTGCAAGTCTGCAGAGAAGTTGTTGTAGCTGTTTGCAGGAGATGACTGGATAAAAAACATGTTCTAGATGTAAGGGTTTGAAAGTGGATTTTGACTTGTTGGAGGAATAGATATAAAAGCAGGCGACATGAATCTGTATCAGGAAACTTAGAAAAAATAACAGCCTCTACTTACGTAAAGAAAAAAAAATCCTATCTGTGCAAATCTTGAAGGGAGAAGAGCCTTGTGGTTAACAAGTACATTCTTTATATCTGAGGAGAAGCACATGCACTTGTGCATAAAGAGGTTCAGAGTGCGCGTGATCTCGCAGAGTAATCCCCAGTCTGAGAGAGCCGGGCCGGCTGCGCTTCCCGTGCAGCTGCGAGCGAGGGATGTGCGCGGCCAGGCCGGTACGGCGCGATCGCGGGCTGCGGGGAAATCGGCACTTCAGGTTTCAATGAGGTCTTTTTCCATTGTAGCCTTGTCAGGGGTGATGGGATGGCGAGGAAACAAGGGCTTGGTTCCCAGTATGAGTTCTGTAGTGGTTTGGAAATGTAAACCTCTGTCGAGATAAAAGCTCGTTTGTCAGCGGGAGGACCAAAGCGCTTTCTCGTGACACACATGTGCTGCTGTGCTGTGCCCTTGTTATGCCTCTTCCCTTTCCCTTTGCAGGGCTTTCTCAGGATCCTTGCAGAAGTTCCTTTCAATTTGCATCTTAGGGCTTTCTTGTGTATTTCTGAACTTAGCTAAATTTGGGGGAAATATCTCCAAACTGTTACTCCTGTTTTTAGAGTGAGTCTCTAAAACTCTCATTTGTCCGGGCTGAGCTGCTTACATTCAACAGGCCTCTACCAAAATGTTGTGATCTCTTCAACTTCAAACGAGTTAAAATTTATATTCACTCTGAAATCCATCTGTTAACTCTTTGAACCTTTCTTCCTTACTCCTGTTCTCCATTGTTCATTTTAAACTTGCCGGTTGAGCTTGTCTTCTGTCCTCCTACTGTCTCGTGGGTTAGAAAAAATTTTTGCAAAGTGAAGGTACAGTATGTGAAGGCAATGGTTAAAATAACCAGTAGATAACTAGTCTCTTATCACTGAGAAGTATATTGGTTTTCCATCTGTCTGGTTTGCTGCGCATTCAATCCCAGGCTGGCACGGGGCTTTTGTCAGTAGAAGGAAACCCCCATGGGTTCAGGGGTTTTGTAGATTTTTTTCAGTAACAATACTACTTTGTTCATTTTCTCATGTTCAGTCATTTATTTTTAGAATTTAAAACATTGCTAAATATGACTTTCAAAAACCTGACTCCTAAACAAACTGGTGATCAAAACAATAAAGAATACCATATGGCTCCTTCTAGTCTTGACGCTGTTATATTTCTGAAGAGTATATTCTGTATTATTAATAACATTCAGTGAAGCTCTTAGTGTGGGAAAATATTTACTGAAATTATTATGAAATATACTTTTCATAGCATTCTAACCCAGGATGTTCTAGTCAGAATAGCAGGAGTGGATCTTTTGGATTAATCCTTGCATGCATTATGTTAGAAGAAGATGGATGCTGAGGCCAGTATAAATTATGGAGGGGGGAAGAATATGCAGCAACTGAAGTGTTTAAAGATTAACAGTACCATAATTTGTTATGTAGTCACTATTCATACAACATATGAAATTGAAATTCCACTTCAATAGAAAACGGAAACTAAATTAAAAAAGATTGAATGCTAATTGCTCTAAAAGCCTTCAGTATAATTTATGTGAAACCAGATGGTTCAGAGCTCATATATAGGAATAAGCTTGTTTAAATCAGGATAATTTCAAGCCATACTTACAAAGAAGTTGTCCTAAAATATCCACATGGTTAAAATGTGAGTTCTGTCTTGTCATGTCTGGGGAACAGGAAATCTATTCTTCAAAAGTAAATGCTGTAAAGCTCTGATGCAGCAAGTATGCAAGTTGCTGCAAACAGATGAGCATCTACTGGAAGCTCAGTTACATCCGCTTGACATAAGTGGGGCCCTGCACAAATTCTGGAGTCTTTGTTGTCAAAGCAAGGCAAGGCATAAAGAAAATAAGAGCACAGATGATGACTGATCTAATTTACTTATTAGAAGGGCTTGTTTTATGGATATAGAAATGAGCAAAAAACCCCACAGTTCTTGCACCTGTCTGGTGGATGTGGCTGGCTGAATCGAAAATTGCAGGAGCTCACTAGACAGCTGCTGGTTTTTGGTTCATGTGGCTGTTGATGGTAACAGGTAAGAGCAAGAAAATGTGCTTACGCATTTGACTGTTCTAGCAACTTAATTAGGTCTGTCTAATCTTTTGATAGTTTAAATATTTTTTTTTAATTTAATCGGATTGTCTCTGAAGAAACTGGAGGAAAGAATTTAAGTCTCTGTATATGTGCTGTCATGGTTTTCATTTACTTCTGACCTTGAATACATGAATATTTAAGGTTCCAAGATTTGTATGCAGCCTTTTCTCCCGAAGTGAAACAGAGATCCTCATAGATAGTATCCCATAGAAATGACATTTAAAAGTGAAAAACGTACACAAACCTTATGAGTGTTTGGGGGTTTAATAAAGTATTTTTAGACTTATCTGTCACTGAACTATGTAAGGTTTAGATTATTTTCATTAACTGTTGTTTTTAGAAATATCCGTGGCGTGTTGTCAGCTGTTACATATATGTTGAATCAATAGGAAACAATTAATTTAATTTAATTTATACTAGTGAATGTTAGTCTCTTTTATTAGCCTTCTATCAGTTTGCAAATCCATTGTCAGTATTAAATAATGATGAATTATAATTAATTAATTTAAAGGCACTGAATATACTGTTGCATGACTAATTTTAAGGGAATGATATTGTGCTTTCAGATGAGTAATGAAAGACTTACTTCATTGTCCCCTTCTACTTGGAATAAAGTGCAGAACTGAAAAAAAATACTTATCATAGAATGATATAATATCCTGAGTTGGAAGGAACTCACTAGGATCATCCTGTCCAACTTCAAATTCCTAGAGCAGCTCCAGATCATAAATTGAGTGCTCTTAGAAAAATTTCAGGTTCGTCTGGTTCTCCTTTCAAATACTGGTCCTTGAAAAGTTCCTGTGTGCTGGTAATACTAACCCAAACAGCAATGATATGGCAAAACCAAAATACATTAAATGTTTAACTTTCTCACAATGAACATTAGCTAATCCTACTAGGTGAAGTTTACAGATACCAATAGAGCAAAAATAGCTTTCTAGTAATGATTTTGAGCTGATAGCCTGCTGACAGAGCTGGTTTTTGTTCTTTGAAAAAGAAGCTTGTCCTAGCTAGCCTAGCTTATTGGAGTGGGCTGTTGTTTTTAAATGTGAAAGCTGGTTGGTCACTCAAAGTCTAAGGAGTGGTTAATTTATTTTTTAGTGTTACTAATCAGTTTTGCAGGCTCTTCTGCAGAAGATAAGCACAGGCAGCTGCAGTGCTGTTATCTCCCAGTCCACCTTCTTTTGATTTCAGAATTTGACTCTTTCTTTGAAGACACCTTTATAGGGCCTGTCCCTGTGTTTCTTTGCTCTCAGGTCTTTGATGTCTTTGAGATTTTTACCCTAATTTTGATCTTAAAGCCCCATCCTAATTCCCACCTCTCTTACCATTCAGCCTAGAAGCTCAAGCCTTCCATCAATTTGGCTGCTGCTGTAGTTGTGGAGTGCTTAGAAAAATGTGTTTCAAGAGGAGACTGATGAACCTTTTGAAGGCCATTGTGAGGCTTTCGATAGTAATTTGTTTTGATGATGAAAATAACCCGGATATATGTGGCTGCATTACTTAATTACAAAATCATGGCTATCCTTTTGTATAGGAGGGAATACTGGAAATAAAGCAGTTAGCCTTGGGGGAGAAAAGCCAACTTGAAAGAAGAGACATGCTAATACTAGCACTGAATTGCCACAGTAACTCTGAATATATAAATTATTCTCTGTCCTAAACATGAAAGATGTTTTAATGCACAATATAAAAGCTGCTGTTGGGAGAACTTCACAGAATTGGTCATAAAACACATTTTTATTGATGCTACTATGTACCACTAGTCTAGACAAATGGCCTTCCCCACCCTGAATACCACATTTATTGCTCAGGAATGTTACTTATAAGAAAGAAGCTGTCTTTGTCCTCGATGGCTGGCATTGCAGGTCTGTTCCCCTGTGGTACCTTAACCACCTCATGTTTTATTTGTTCACAGGGTAGCCCGAGTTCCTTGAGAGTCCACCAGCTTTGGATGCTTGTGGTAAACCATGGCAGCTGATGATAAGGTGGCCATTCTAACCGATGATGAAGAAGAACAGAAGAGAAAGTATGTGCTTGCTGATCCTTTCAACGGCATTTCCAAGGATCAAGACTTGCCACCCAATAATGAATCGCCTTCTACAGAGACAACCACTGTCCCAGATGAAGAGCTGGATTGGTTAGAAAAGCACTGTGTCAAAATAAACAATGACCTTCTGATCTCAAAGGTCTTTTATTTTTTCTTCTATTCTGCATATGGCTCTCTCTACCCCTTGCTGCCCGTGTACTACAAGCAGCTGGGTATGTCACCCAGCCAGAGCGGACTTCTGGTGGGCATCAGGTACTTTATTGAGTTTTGCAGTGCTCCCTTCTGGGGAGTGGTGGCAGATCGCTTCAAGAAAGGCAAGATTGTCCTCCTGTTCTCGCTTTTATGCTGGGTTTTGTTTAACCTGGGCATCGGATTTGTGAGACCAGCCACCTTAAGATGTGTACCAAAGGGCCTTCCCCCAGCACATCCCACCAACGCAAGCAGCCTTTTAACAACAATTCCGCAGAACGCCTCGATGTCTCCTCTGCTAACCACAGTGAGTGCTGCATCCCCGAAAGTTCGTGGGAGGAGAGACCTGGTCACTTCCAGTCCAGTCACTCTGGAAATAACAGGGACACCTAATCCTGAAATAACATTCCTGGTACCTACACAGAGCAATGATGTGGATTTTGTCTTGGAAAACAGTACCCATTTGATTTTGAAAAACAGCACCACTAGCCCAGCCTCACCAGGGAACGCAACTCCGAGTACCACCCCAGCTTCCATCAGCACGAAGCCGATGCCTTCTGACCAAGCTGTGCTCGTTTATGATCAACAAGAAGTAGAGGCCATCTTTCTACTCATTCTGCTGGTTGTCATAATAGGAGAATTTTTCAGTGCTTCCTCTGTTACCATTGTGGACACCATAACTCTGCAGTACCTCGGCAAACACAGGGACCGGTACGGATTGCAGCGTATGTGGGGGTCTCTGGGCTGGGGGCTGGCCATGCTCTCCGTGGGAATTGGCATTGACTATACTCACACAGAAGTTGCCATTGAAGGTCAAGGATGTAAAGCTCCAGAGTACAAGAACTACAGGATCGTTTTCATTGTTTTTGGTGTCCTGATGACAATGGCGTTAATTGTGGCCACCCAGTTTCGATTTCATTACACGCACTTCAAGCAAGATGAAAGGAGGAAGGAGGTAGAGATCTCACAGGTGGACAGAAATGCCTCCAATGAATCTTCAGATAACACTCCTACGAGTATGAGCCAGCCGCAGTCTTTCAGTTTTTGGGACCTAATTAAACTGCTGTGCAGTATCCAGTATGGCTCCGTGCTCTTTGTGGCCTGGTTCATGGGGTTTGGATATGGCTTTGTGTTCACCTTTCTGTACTGGCACTTGGAAGACCTGAATGGCACCACCACTCTCTTTGGAGTTTGTTCTGTGCTCAGTCATGTGTCTGAGCTGACTGCCTACTTCTTCAGCCACAAACTCATTGAACTGGTTGGTCACATCAGGTAAGATGCCAGCAGTTGCTAAAGAGCTATACAAAAATTGTTGACTTGCAGGCTCAACCTTGTGCTACAAAGTAAAATTCAAGCTTATTTTTTTTTTTTTTTTTGAATTCCAAGTCCTGCTCAGTTATGTGTCTCACATGATGGAGATTTTTGTTATTTTAAGAGTTGAAAAAGCTCTGAAATGCTTGCTTTGCATTTGAGATGCCTGTTAGTATGTGCTTTATGCCTGGCACCATAACCTTTTGCAGATGGTTCCAGAAGACGTCCTAGTTCCCTGATGCATCGCTCTGTTGGAGATCTTTACAAATTGCCACCCACTCAAGGGTTGTCTGTTTTGACATATAAATACATTTAGTTTTTCAGTTTTTTCCTGTGAGTAGCAGTGTTCTGCAAACCCCCCGCTTTAGCCTGCTTCCCCTTGCAGGGCAGTGCGTTGCCCCCACTGTAGCCTGGAAAGGTGTCAGCTGCAGCCTGAGAGGGGAGAAGATGAGCTGCGGAAACAACGTGAGCACCTCCTGTGCACATGGCCTTGTAATCAGACTCGGAGTGTTGGCAGAATGAGGTTGCAGCCTGGCAGTGTCACTTACCAGTTCAGGGCTTGCTCTCCTCCTTTAGTTGCAGCAGTGTGTGTCAGCTATGAAGTGACATGGCTGCAGGGCTTGTCCTGTTGTTTTTGCCTTGTGTAAGTGAAAGTGACTGCTTCCAGCATGTTAGTGAACACTGGTTTCCAGTAAATTCACTAAATGGACTTAATTTCCACATATTCTAAATCCCTTCACTACTCTTTGAAAAAAGCACAGGGGAGGAAAGATAGGGGGAAACCTGAGTTAATGAAGCTGCAAAGGTGGTTTTTTAAATGTTTACTCAGGTGTTCTGTGCATCTAAGCACAGAGCTGTGTGTTGTTAGCATCAAATCCTTTCCAAATGCCCAGTTCATAATCATGCAGTCATTGAGACGTAAGTATTTTTAAACTGTTTGCACTGTTCTTTTTGTGTATTCTGTTCTGAGGTTTTCCTTTTTGTTTTGCTTTTATTGGGATGAATATTTTTATTTATTTGACCTCTACTAAAAAATGTTTGAGATATTTAGCACAATAGTTTGAGAGATTACTTAAAAGATTATGTTCTTTCTTACTTTAAACTGAGGAGGATCTCTTTACTTAGAGTCAGTCTTAATCTCTGAATTTGACAATAATTAGTAAGAGAAAATGACACCTTGCATGCAAAGCCTGGAGGAAGGATATGATGATGGAGGAGTGGTGAGAACAGATCACAGTCTTGATAGCTAAAGATAGCTTGGGTATGCTCTTTCAGTGTATATTATAGTACAAAATCCAGGCTTAAACTTCAACTAAAGGAAGAATGAAAATCAAAGGAGTGGTAGGATTGTGAATAAGATGAAATAGAAGGGATGGGAGCATGGGCCAGTGAAAAGAAGGATGATGTATGGGATTAACTCCTTTTTTTTTTTTTTTGGCACTGATAAGCCTGTGAAGCCAAGATTGGATCAAGATTATTAAATTGTTTAAACACTAGTCCCTATTTGCTATGAAACAGCATTCTACATATCTACACCTGGGAAATGCACATTAGTCATATTTTAATGTTGTCTAATGCTTACTTGTATTTAGTCATCACAGTTAGAGATGACTCCTCCTGGTTGCCTGCCGCCTTGTACTTTCTGAACTTTGTATAAAGCACAGTGTTTTTGAGAGGAGGCAAGCTTTCATCTTTTTTTTTAAAGAAAAATGGATAGGAGTTCATAACTTATCTTCTTTGACAGTTCTGTATATGTGTTGTCTGCTGCCTTCTAGTGCAGATATTAATTTTCCTATTAATAAGAGCCAATAGCCTCCAACTCCATATCCTTAAAACAGTCTTAGCCAGAAGCATTTGGCATTTAATAGCTTAAAATTCCTTTCTTCTGGGTTGTTGGGCTTCTAGATGTAGACATTCTTTTCTGCAGTATTTGAACATTTATCACTTAGTCTTTCTTTCCTGTGGTGAGTGTTTGAAGACAGGCATGAGTACTAGAATTGCATGCATTGTCTCAGTAGCAGGAAAAAATGCTATTGAATGTCCTTTGTAGAACTACAAGAAAACAGGCTTTACACCTTGTCAGACAGAAGCTCAGTTTCCTTTTTCAAGTCTTACAGATCTTTCTGTTTCTACTATTGTATATAGTGGCATATAAAACCCTTACAACAGTTTGAACCTATTCTGTTTTCACAGTTTTTTTTTTAAACTAATACTCAGATTATTGTCCAAGCACTTTAAGCATGACTGTGTTAAATATGTGCTGAAAAAAATGCCCTATTTCTGACTTCATTAGCTGTGCTGTTCATACACTTGTGCACTGCATGTGTCCATATGTAGTACATGCTTCTAGTGTTTCTCTGAGAGGATATTGGGAAGAAATTCTTCCCTGTGAGGGTGATGAGGCCCTGGCACAGGTTGCCCAGAGAAGCTGTGGATGCTCCATCCCTGGGAGTGTTCAAGACCAGGCTGGATGGGGCTTTGAACAACCTGGTCTAGTGAATGGTGTCCCTGCCTATGGCAGAGGGCTTGGAACGACTTGATCTTTAAGGTCCCTTCTAACCCATACCATTCTGTGATACTGTGACAAGAAAGTGTACAAAACTGCTTATGAAATATTTAGACCCCGTTGTTGAATGGCACCTGGTGTAGAAGCACTCAAAACTGCCAGTGGCTTAAGAAGATGATGTCAAGCTCTGAAAATAAATTCCTACTTGAGGTTAAGCTTGAATGTGTTTGTCTGACCACAGTTGCAGCATGTGAGTTTTTATGGGAAGCAGAGACTGGTAGTCATGGCTATAAACAGCTTAGACTCCTTGACACAAATATAGATTTCAGTGCTTTACATGTTTAACCTGTGAATTGAATATGGTGTCTCTGTGGGTACTGCATACAGGGTTCAAAAGGAACATCTGTTTATATTTTGCATTTAGGTCTCATAAGGAGCCTAAGTGATTATTATAAATGCATTTTCAAAAAGACTGTAAATACACAAAAGCTTTTGTCTAGTGCACCCCTCAAAACCCTATTTATAGAGATCTTCATAAACTGTAATTTACCTAAAATTCTGTATATACTAACAAATTAAGAGGTAGAACCTGACTAAATTGCTGCTCTTAAACTCTGAATCCAAATCTTTCTACTAATGTAACATGTTGGAAAAACACAGGTAGGTGAGTGGTTAGTGATGATGGAAAAACTCTGAAGCAGGAGGAAGTCACATCTCTGGTCTGGCTATGCAAGGGAACAGCTGAGATGGGAAGAAAGTTCTTGGTGAACAAACAAAATTTTTGCTAGACAAAAGTGAAATTAAGCTGTTTAGAAATCATCTTAAATGGAGAGGTGCATTTGTACTGCTGCTGAGGAAAAACAAGTGTACATGGTGAGGCAATTCCTTTGTATTCCCAAGAGTATGCATCACCCTGGGCCTTTCTAGTAGGGGAATGAAGACAGGAGCCTGCAGACCTTGTGAGTTTGGTTACCTTTTGTGGCCAGTGTGTGTCCTGATACATTTCAGAAATGTGGCTGTACATAAGAACTACATTAAGTTGTGGCTGTCAAAGGAACCAAGTTATTTGTATGGAACAGAAGGCATTAATTAAAGGATGAGATTAAATTTATGATTCACAGCACAAAGAACAAGTTTGTTCTCATTATTGTGTAACAGTGAACTTTTTCATGGCTTCCCATGTTTTCTTCCAAGAATGCTTGTGCTTGTGTTGCCTAAAGGCAGCTTAAACCAGCTATTCATGGGCCTCACATGTATCTAGAAGCTTGGTTTGATGTATGACTGAGGGGGGACAACTTCCTGCCAGCTTACCCTACTTGTTGAAACTAAATTCATGTTGTTGTGAAATGCACAGGCCTTTCTTGATGTCACTGACACGATGAAAACTATGGTACTGGATTTTTCACTGTCAGCATGTGTATTTGGAGACCTCAAATGTTAACAAGATGCTGTGTTTTTATGATGGCGTCTCACTCTAGATTTTCCAGTGGTTCTGTGCCATTTAATTAAATCTTGGTGTGCATTTGTAGAAAAACTAACTGAAAAAGCAGCACAAAGAATAATGAGCCCTTTCACAGGGTCGGTGCTTCACCTTAATTATCAATTGCATTTATTTCTCTTATGCCAAACCAGGGTTCAACCAAAAAGCCCTATTTGGACAATAAATTATCCTTGTCCCTGAAAAAAATCTTTAAAGGTTGCAATAATGCCCTTTCTCAAGCTGTAAACATGTTTTCAATTAAGTCTTTGTTTCCCAAGATCCATCTAAAAATAAGAGAAAGATAGCTGGATGAATGAGCACCCCAGAGGGAAGCTATGCTAAATCTAAAAACTGGAAGGGAAGAGTCATCAGGTTAAATGTGTAATGGGAAATGCACTTCACAAATAGTCTTTGTATTTCATTGTTTAAAAACTGTTTTAAGAGCTTTTTTTCCTCTAAATTCTGAGATGCAGCATCTGCTGCTTTTCAACAGGATGGCTAAGTTTTATCCTGAGGCATGTTGTTATAAACCATATTGCTTCTGTGGGATGTGTTTTAGAGTAGTTCTGAGCAGTTTGCAGATACTGGGACTATAAACTTATATTAATTGGGTAAAAATTAATTCCTTTAATACAAACCTGCTCCAAGCTTTCATTGAAATGGCAGAATGAATCTCTGGATGATTAGAAAAGAAGGTTGTTTGAAAAGGATGTTGAATGCACTTAGAAAGCATCTCTTTGAAACACAATCCCATGTAGAGTGTGGCATCGATATACAGAGCTTAGTTAAAATCTCAGTGGGTTTGCTGTCTCTTTGATTTATTTTTTTTCTATTCGGATTTTTGGATGTGTTGAATGGGCAAGAGAAGAGTTTATGTTTGGGTGTAGGACTTAAAGGATATCTTTTGTGTTGAGCAAATGCCTTAGACTGGCAAACTCTATGCATGCAAATAACTTGTAAATCAGTAAGCTATATTATAACATGTCAGAAAGGGAAAGTGCAAACTCTCCTGACTTCTCCTTCCTTTATTTCCTTTAGAGTGCTGTACATTGGTCTTGCCTGTAATACAGCACGGTACATTTACATCTCGTATCTGGAAAATGCCTGGACTGTTCTTCCGATGGAAGTGCTTCAAGGTAAGACAGAGCAGTAATGACCTTCCAGCATAAGATCAGGTCCTTCCATTTATCTTGTCCTCAGGTGAGCTATGCTTAAGTAAAAAATCTGGTATTTCTCCAGGTTCTTTGACCACAAATAACCCGAAGATGCAGGTTCATAAAACACATAAACCATTACTGTTTATCCTGGGAAATATTTGACGTCAAAAGGGTGGGTGTGCATTTGATTGTGCATAGTTCTCTGTTTATTCAAACAGCACTGTGCGAGACCAACACACCCATTAAATAAACAGAGGCAGAAGCACGAGCTGGGTACACACCTACTGCAAATCCTGTTTGGTGATAAATGTGAACTTCATTAAACGCAAGAGGTTGCAGTCCTTGAAAGGATGCCGCAAAAAACCTCCGAACGTAATCTGGGTCATTCTATCTCTGTTAAAATATTTCAGTTTTTCAGTTCGATCAGTACTTTTTTGGATTATAGAATTTTTGTTTTAATAACTAGAGTGGAATTTCTCTCAATAGGTTTCTCAATGCTCATAGAACTACTTTGAGATACATGCCCTTTCACAAACTTATTTACAAGGACAGAGGTGTGGTCTATTGACAAGTAACTTGAGTCCTGTTTTCAAATCCTGTTATAGAAGTCTGTAAGACCTTCATTTCAATGCTGAAGAATACATTGTTCTAACTTAGTTTTTATGATCTTTTTCTGTGTCTTTGTGGTGGGTACCATTTCTCAAAACCATGAAAAAGTGGAACTGTTTTACTTTCTATCTCTTCAGTATTTGAGGAATACCGTTTTTGACCATCTTTTTAAAGCCACTATTTTGGTTTTATACAATAATGTTTAGAAATTTTCCCACAGATTATACTTAGAAGTTATACTCTTCTATGTGCAGCATAACTTGAATTTAAATTTTTTTCTACTGTATTTACAGAAGTCTTTGTAAGCTGGACTTTGAGTTACAAAATGCCATTAGAGAGCACCGTGTGGATCTCTACAGACAGACAGAGATCCATTTGTGTCTTGGCTCCTTACCATCCCAGCTAACAAAAACAGTTTATCATATTATAACTGCCACGACAGCAAGCTTCTGAATTTTGTTATTAAAAAGCTGCCAAACCACAACTACTGAATTGATACTTCATTGTTCATACCAAGTGTTAAAATAGGAAAATGTTACAAAGAACCTGAAGAATGAGTATGTGTTATACTCTCTCCTGCATAAACATCTAGGGAAAACAAATGATGAATACAAAGCTTTAGATGTTGTCTTTTAGGTAATCCTGTTTTAAAGATAGCCCATATCAAAATATAGGAAAAAACCCTTGTGGTTTCACCAATACAGCCATAAGCCCGGAAGCATCCTGTAAGTTATGGCTGAAAAATAAGGTTCTTGTACTTTGAAATGTGGTTTTTATTCTGCTGAAACTTCAATATGAGTTGCACAATATGTAGGTTTGCCTTCACATGCAGCAAGGCTGCGAGGGAGTGGTTTTGGTGGGGTTTTTGTGTGGCACAATCCTGAGTAATTGAGATTTGAAGAAAAAATTAAGGACCTTCAAATATAAATGTATCTGCCAGATTTAGCCACTGCTGAATCATGGGCTCCTCGGTTGATCTGGGTATTTGCAGTTATTTATAGTCAGCAAATGAGAAAGCTAAAACCAAACCAAACCCACGCACAGCTCCCCCCGCCCAGCCCCCAGGTCTCTGTGCTCTTTGTGCTCTTTGTAGCCTGCATCAGATGTCCCTTGTTGGTCCCTGAAGTCCATGGGTGCCCCGTGTGTGTCTAACCACTGCCACTGCATTTGTAGGATTCCAGTCATCTCGTTCAGTGTTCCAAATGGGGGGTCAAGGTTACCCTTTTAGAAGTACTGTTGACTTCCCCCCCTCCTTTATTCATTTCCCTTCCTGCTCTTATAAGTTTTCATCTCTTCTAGAGTTGTTATTTTTTCTACAGCAGTTCCAAGTCTTGTTTCTTTGGGCTCTGCTTTCTCTCCTACATAAGCACTGAATTGTTGGTGGCAGTAAGAAGTGACACCCTAATGAAATTTGGTGAGGTGGAAGCTCTTGTTTTTAAGTGAGCTTGTTGACAGAAGGAAGAGTTGTAGCTGCTTTCCCTGTGTAAGGATTAGAAGTATTGAAAAACAAAAAAAGAGTAGATCATGTAGAACATGTGGGCACCATGTGGACCATCAAGTTGAGGGGTCTTTGAAAGCCCTCGGTGAAGTCCTTGTTCTGATTGTACATAACTCTTTTCCAGGAAGCTGTCAAATTCTATGTAAACTCCAGTTTGATCAGCTTGAGGGGTTTTAAGGCTAACCAAAGTTTCCATTGACTTTTGTGAACAATTTATTTTTCTATTTAATGTGTTTCTGCAATACAAGCAGGGTTATCCCCATGTTCTGTGCTGAAGGGCACAGAGACATTTCTGGAAGATGACTGTGCAGACTGCATCTATTGATTGTAACAAGAACCATGCTGTGTTCCAGCTGCTGTTTGTAGCTGGGATGAGGACAACTCGCACTGCATTGCACTCTCAAAGGAGTAAATGAGGAGATTTAAACTCACTTCTCAATTCAGAGTTTGCAACCACTATGCTGTCTTGACTTGCACAGGCGTTGTATGAAAATAAGAGCTAAGGCTGAATCTGTAATAACTGAAGATTTCAAGACATCCTTGTAAAGTATATATGTCATCAGTCTGTGAGCACACAAGCAATCTTGTTCATTTTGCACTTAGCAGATGAAGTTTTGCTATGCTAGTTAGCTGCAATTTATTGTTCCAGGGCAGTGGTCCAGATTCTCTGGTGACAGCTATGCTAGCTCACCAATTTGCATGACAGGAATTTTTTCTAAATTACAAAACAATATTGTTAACCTGAAAGTGAGCTGTTTTCACTTGGCAGTTACTCAGCAAACTCTAAAACAAGTACTATTCTAAGAAGTGACTCCTACTGATGTTCCAGCAACACAGTTTTATGTCTAGAGAGCAAAGAGTTTGGCCTGTAGCTGACAATAATTATGATACATATTTCTCTTGAAATAAATTTGGATCCCCAAGTCTTCAGGTCATGGTTTACATAAAAGTTATCCTAAATTCACTAAAATTACAAGCATCACTCTAGGGTTGCTGCGTTTGTTGGAACTGTAGTGCAGATGATGAAATGGCGGTTAGTGGTTTTAGCAAATAATGTCACAATATATATAGTGAGCAACTTCTTTTAAAAAGAATTGTGGTTAGCAGTAACAGTAATCCAGACCAGACTTCTTATGCAAGTTGTGGTAAAAACTGTTCCAAATAGTCACTGTTGTATAAATAATTATTTTTAAAATCACATTAATAATGTACACATACTAAAATTAAAAGGCTGTGCCTTTAAATGCAAGTGTATTGAGCTGATTTAAAGGTATGGATTTGTTTTCAGAGAAACTAGGAACATTGTGTTCTAGTGGGACTTTCACTGGTAAAGATGAAAACATTGAAAAACCTGTTGGTTAAGTTATGGCCTTTTGTGTTCAAACAAACTCAGTGGTATTGTGCTTCACAGTTCAAATAACTTCTGATCTGTTTTTTATTTGCCTGGCTTTAAAAATGTACTTGCTCCTAATAGCTGATAAAACTGCATGTTTTATGTTAATTGATATACTTTCTAAACCAAAACCACTTTACCTATTTTAAATTAGCTCTGCTTTATTATTGGGACAGCTCTTGGTTGCTATTTGCAATGCATCCATGGATCTACATTAAAAAGATTATAGATTCAATGAATTTTAAAACTCTTAAGCTTTTTCCATAGAAAATCTGTGAATTTTAAAGCCTTAAAATATAGAGTAAGTTAATACAGACACATTTTAATGCAAGTGTTTTGTTTTTCAACACAGGGGTGTACTATGACCAAAACTTATAGAGATATATACACATATATATGTATAATACCCAGAGTTTGAGGAATTGTGGGGTTGATTTGGAATGAATTTGGCCTTTACAGCCTGGTGGGCATCTAAAATGTGTATACCTGCACTATATCAACTTCATATAGTGCTATTTATCATTTTACCTAAGCAAAAGCCAAACTATTCTGTACGTTATGAAAATATGTTTTCTTGCCCTTAGGAATCTTCAGCCTAAATGCCTAAGTAATTATTGATTGTCCAACTGTTCATTACTAAGTCAAGTGTAGAGGACAGAAACATGTTGACTGAATCATCAGTTGTGCCAATATTTGTTTAAAACTGAGGCAGTAGAGCTCAGGCATTGGTAAACTGTGATGACTATTTTTAATACCTCTGAAATAAGGAAAAAATATTCCCACTCAATCTGAGGGTGGCAAAATAGTTCAGGCTTATTTAATGTGTGATGAACTACAAAACCGTTTTGTTTTTCTAACTTCTCCA
The DNA here is from genome assembly GCA_013397175.1 of Platysteira castanea. Taxonomy (NCBI): domain Eukaryota; kingdom Metazoa; phylum Chordata; class Aves; order Passeriformes; genus Platysteira; species Platysteira castanea. The sequence goes on along the minus strand of VYXC01012506.1, from coordinate 404,908 downwards.
CAACCACCCTGCCTTTTCCTGTCCTGTGCTTCCCCACTCCACACAGGAGTGCCTCAGGCGGGCACTCCAAGGCGAGGGCTCCACCTGCAGCCAGTCTCCCACGCTGAGGGTCATGTGCTGGCCTTCCCTTAGCTCTCCTGGGGGAGGAAAAAGTGTTCCCGGACTTGAGCCTGCCGGGCATGTGCCACATAGACACTGGCAAGATCTCTGCTGGGGGCTGGGGCTGCCGTGGGGCCGAGGTTGATGGCAGTGAGGGCTGGGGCTGCCGTGGGGCCGAGGTTGATGGCGGTGAGGGCTGGGGCTGCCGTGGGGCCGGGGTTGATGACGGTGAGGGCTGGGGCTGCCGTGAGGCCGGGGTTGATGGCGGTGAGGACAGCTGCTGCAGGCGTGGGTGAAGCGGTGGCAGCACCCACGCAGGACGCAGGCACAGGGCAGGATGCAGCCACAGCAGGAGGGAGGCTCACTGACTCTGCCTCTCAACAGCAGGCATGGAAAGCGACATCTTTGGCCTTCCCCTGAGGAGCTTGTGTGCTGTTCCCATCGGGACCATTCCATGCCCAAATGCAGAGTGTGTTAGTGTTGAGTTCAGAAGGAGTTTCCTGGGAGGCAGTGGGTTTTTGGGGGGGAGTGAGAAGGGCAGGAGGGGGATTAATTCTTACCTCTGAAATGGCAACGATATCTCTGATACTGTTTGGGTTTTATGACCTTTGTGCTGCCTTCACTGTGGCAGTAAGGAGACTGCTGAGAGACATCACTGCTTTAATTGCCTGCAGCTTGCAAAGTTGGGACTGTATACCAAAGGCCCTGGGTCACTTCTGAAGGCACAAGGAGTCTGGCAGAGACTTGTCTCCCTAGGGACTGTGTCTCAAGAAGAGAAGTGAGGTCATATTAGAGGGAGAAAGAGCTTTTGACAGACTCTGCAGAAGGAGTTGTCCTGTCTCCCCGTGGCTTGGTTGGCAGTATCATATTACCAAAGCTGATTTGTACTTAGCAGACATTTGTTACTGAAGGGATTTTGTTGGTTTTTTCTCCGTGTGCTCCACTGGTGATTGCAGTTGCTCAGATGTTGTGTTGGCACCCTGTGGCCCTGGTGCTCCTGACAGTGTTTCATTTCTCCAGGTGTCACGCATGCAGCTATCTGGGCAGCCTGCATCTCGTACCTCAGCGCGGCAGTGCCTCCGGAGCTGAGAACGTCGGCGCAGGGAATACTGCAAGGTCTCCACTTGGGGCTGGGCAGGGGATGTGGAGCCATGGTCGGAGGAGTTTTGGTCAATTACTTTGGTAAGGGAAAATCATATTGAAAATTTTAATTTTACTTATTCTGGTTTGACTGAATTGTTGGCTTTAAACTTATTTATGCTGTAGGTATTGTTATACATTAAAGAGTAATACACTTTGTGTGGATCACAGAATCATAGAACTGCTCAGGCTGGGGAGGGCCCTGAGATCTCCAGTCCAGGCCCCTGATCAAAGCAAGGTCAGCACTGCATTCAGACCAAATTGCTCATGGCTTTGTTCTCTCAGTGTTCCAGATTGATTAAATATGTTACGCCTAGGTATTTTCAGTATTGTGTCAAATACCCAACCTGATCTGTAAGTAAGATGAATGAATCCTTTGTGAGAGAATAGGTTGATACTATAAAGCCTCTCGATGAACAAATGAGAATCTAATTACTTGCTTAAAAATCCTTTGCAAAGCCTGTTGAAGAAGTGATGGGGGAGGAAAATGTAATGAAACAAGCTAATAAGAGTCTGCATGGGCAATATATAGCCAAGAAGCACATAGCGCTGACTCATTTTATTTTATTAAGTAAGTAGGTTCTCAGTTTAGAAAAAAAAAATCTCATTACAGGTCCTGCTGCCACATTCAGAGGAATAGGGATGGCTTGTTTAGTGATTCTGCTTCTGTTTGCACTGATTCAGTGGATGCTGGTTCCTGATGAAGAAGAAGGTAAATGTTCGTGTCACAGAGACACTACAGAATAGAAGTAGTGAAAAAAGATCTCTCTCTAGCTGCTGTAGCAGCTTTAATTTTATATGTTTGGTGTCTTAAATTGGATTTTAACAAAGCAGTTTGTTTTCAAGAGGGAAGTTTTTGTCCTGAGCAATGAAGAAGTTGACGTGGTATGCTGCTGTTGCTGCTGTAAGAAGGGCAGCATTGAGTTCTTAAGTGTCCATAGAAGGAAAGCACGATATATTTTGCTGCCTGTATGTCCTCTCAGTTCTGAGAATCCCTTAGGTTAGTCTTAAGAGCTGTAGTGAGTCATGTCAGTTGCATCGATTCTTCAGGGTCACCTCGATCCCACTTCGTGCTCTCATGTTCTACCAGTTGAAGCCACCTGCTAGAAATTGTAGAGATGGCTTCAGAGGATACAAGATTATACAGATTTTTTTTTTTTAACCTGGGATATCTCCCCTCTGGTGGAACTTGAACTTTTTAATCTCTACCTTTATCAATATAAAGGCTGACCAGAAATTAAATATTTGGAACAAACTTAGGGGTTTACTATAAATCTAATTGTTACAAAGACGATAAAACTCTGGTAAACTGGGAAAAGTCATGAATTTTTGAGCTGCTTTTTACCCAAATACTTTCCAATATGAGCTTTGAATATGAAATGAAAGTTAGTTTTCTTTAGCTGGAATATGAAATTAAGTAGTTATCAAGTTGCCTGTACTCAAGTTTTCAGATATGTATTTTGCTAGTATTTTCTTCACCTGTGTTCAAATGATAATGGCAAAAAAAGGAAAGATGAAAAGGCTATTTGCTGCTTCAGTTTCCCATCAGCATCTAGTTAATTGCATGTGACTCCACAAAAGGCCAGTTTATTCACAGTGGCCTGATTCTCTTTGTTTGTCTTTGGTTTTCATTTAATACACACTACCCATTTTAACAGTGTGTGTGTTAATTTTAAGCATGACAGTAATTAGGCTGCTTTCAAGCAGACCAGTTGGATGAGTAAAATGAAGCATGTGGTCAAGTGTGTGCAGGAGTAGTCTCTTCATTTCTTCTCTCCTAGAGAACATCCAGCCCTTGCTTAAAATATCCAGTACTACCTAGGAGTTTGTAAACCAAATGTAACTTTATAATTTTGAAAAAAAGATACTTTTAATCTGTAAAATATTTTCTTTGGAAAAAAAATTTTTTTCCAAGTTTACAGAATATGTTTTTTACAGAGGGCACACAGCTATTACTGAAAATATCCCACAGTTACTTAAAATCTGCTTAATTATTTTTTGTTTAAATACTCCGGCTCTTCAGGATTGTAAGGCACATTGGGTTGGGTCATGGCAGTCATTCTATGGATGACATTTCAAGATAGCCGTGAAAACTATTACAGTTTATTGGAAGAACTTAGATGTAAAGGTCTCACGGGAGGATTTCTTCCTTTACCTGAAGCTCTTTGACAGATAACTTTGTGTCTTCCAGTGTGTCACTATCCTTAATTCTTGTCTCACTAACTGCGTAACTCCATAGTAACCATTTTTTGGGAACAAATGGAGTTCTTCAGATTCCTCAGCCCTTGTGCAGTGGCACAGCAGCCGTGCTTGTCAGGCTCCCGCCACATTTCCCTAACCAGACTGTGCTGTGTCTGGCTCCTGGCTGTTCATGCCAGTGTTCTGCTTTGAGGGCAGTGATAACCATAGTGTGAAAGCAAGAAACACTTCATGCTCATTGTCTGCTTCAGGGTTTTTTTTTTTAAGCTTGTTGGCTTTGCCGGTGATTATTTTGTTTTAAACTTCAGAAAAGACAATGCTGGCGGAAAGGATTCCAGTGCCTTCCAGTCCTGTTCCCATAGCAACTATTGACCTTGTACAACAGCAGTCGGAAGATATCATGCCTCGGACTGAGCCCAGACTCCCTCCAAAGAAAACTAAACACCAGGAAGAGCAAGAGGATGTGAACAAGCCTGCCTGGGGCATCAGCTCTTCTCCTTGGGTCACCTTAGCTTATGCTGTCTACCAGATAAAAGAGATGGTTAAACTATCCAAAACAAATCCAGCTCCTGAGAATCAGCCTTTACAGGTAATCTTCTAATGTTCAGGAAGTTCTTAGATAATTTTAGCTGCTTGAAAACCTTTATAGCTCTGTAAATCTGTTAGTATCTGCCAGGTATTTTCTGTCAGCTTGTAATAAAGCTGGACTTGTGACACAGAAGTTGAAATACTGCATGAAATAGAGTTGTTTTCCATGTGTAATGCAGCAGGAACAACTAGTTTTGCAAGTAGTATCTTCCTGAAGATGGTAGGAGAACAAGAGACATAGAAAGGGACTCTTATTTTATGGATTTGGATATATTTGTTTTCCTTTCTTTTCATATTACTTGGAATGTGCAGGTTATGCATTTTGCAAAATTTACAAGGTGATAATTGAACATGAAGATGCACAGCTGCTTAACAGACTGTAAAATTCTTTTTATTTAGTTTTGCTTCCTCAGATGATGCTGTCAGACATCTACATGGTTGCTGTGTGCCAGACAGCTACTGATGGGATACAGAGCCTTCTTTTCAAATGAAGTTAATCTCTTTTTTACGTAGAGTTACACCAGATAAGAGCCATCCTGGGACTTAAAATATCTGGTGGCTGGTTTACTTTACACCATTCACCTTCTGTCCCCAGAACAGCTTGTAATAGCTTCCTCAGTGGTTGGATGGGCTTGGATCTTGAACTTGGAATGCTCTGGCCATGCCCTTCAGACTGGAGCTGGAGCACACTGCTAAGCCCAGTAGAGAAGTGCTGTCAGTCAGGGTTTAAAACAGCACAGTCAGTCTCAGCTGCTGTGTTTACCTGTCTGGAGGGAGTGGGTGAGGTTCGTTCTTGCACCCAGTAGGCGTAAACACAGAAATGCTTTTTCCACAAGTGCTGTCTTTAGCAGTGGGTAATTAGGGATATGAATGTGAATCAGCAGAGCACTGTGTAGGAATTTCATCTGGTCAGTGATCTCCTGCCTCTCTTACTTGACTTCATTCTTGGAAATGTGTTACAGGCATGCTTAAGGTTGGTTTGGGTTTTTGTTTGGTTTTGACCTTTCCAGAGACAAAGAATGTGAGCTGAAGATATCACAAGGTCTCTGACCTCAGAGTAATGTGTCCAAACAAACTGCTTAGTTTCCCATTGCAAATGTCCTCAGGGTCTTGGTTAGTGTAAGCTGCCCTCTGTTAAATCTGAGAAAACAAGTTACACAGAACTTAGACAATGAACATGGCAAGAAAATAATGTTTTGTAGGTGTGTGGTGTCTGAGAGTGACTAGTCCAACACTGCTGGACACAACCCAGCTGCTTCCCTGAGCACTGAGAAGTGGCCAGAAGGGCTTTTGTGCCTGTTCTCTATGGCACATGGTCTCTTCATTATGACTTTCTTCCTGTAAAAATACAGTGCTGATATAAAAGTACTTCTTGTTGATGTCCAAAAATTAAATGCACCTTGTATCATCTTCTTCATCATGTGTATTTTCCAAAATGTCTCATCCCTGTTTCAGTGGTCCAAGAGGACAAACTTGCTCCAAAATATTTCAGGTTTTCTGCTCAGTCATTTATTTTAGGCTGATGATATTAAAATACTGAAACTAGGAAAAGGCTGTCCAGCTCTTTTATTAAATTTGTTAAATAGCTTCCTTAAAATGAAAATAGATCATTTGGAAGGAGGGTCAGTGCACAGAGAATTAGTGACAAAAATGATTCCTCCTTATTTCCTTAAGATTTTGGATCAGTTTTACTTCTTCTTGCTTATACACATACTAGCCTTATTCTCTATGCTTCAATGCAAACCAAAAAATCATAGGCAGTGCATCACCTTCTAATGAAACGTGCTAGTGTGGTGGTTTGCTGTTTCAGCCCTGGGAATATATCTGGTGTTTAAATGTGCTCTTATGTTCCCCTGGTAAGGCTTGTTTGAGAAGACTGGATGGATTTGTACATCAGTACAGCAAAAATTCTGCCAGTCAGAAAGTCTGAGCAGTATCTTGGGGAGGGAGGGATCAACTGAGAATACCTGTATTTAAGAAGTGTGAAAAAAAAAAGTTACGGACTTGCTTAGTCAAAAGAATTATCTTGTCTAAACACTTTGAAGTCCAGTTAATTGTTTTTTTTCCCCTTGAAACACAACAAGTTTGTTTTTTGCATGCTTCTTGGGAAAGTGCAGTTAGGAAAAGAGATGGAAGGTAAGCTGCTGTCTGCTTGCTATTAGTGTCATCTGGATTTAAATGTACTACTTTTGCTTTGCTGCTTTAAGTTTGACTTGTTATGTTGCGGGCATTCACAGCAAGTGCTTTGTGACTTTCCAGCAGTGCCTGAATGCATCTGGGGGTGTGCCAGTGGGGAGAGTGTCCTGAGTGTTCATGTTGACTTTTGGCATGCAATCCTTTCCCCTCGTTTTAGAAAACCAATGAGAATTGCAGTGCTTCATCAGCCAGCTCAGCAAGACAACCCCAAAATCTGACAGATTCTGAGCAGTCCAGAAATTGTTCGGCACCAACACCTACAGCAACATCAGATTCCCAAGCAGATGGCAACCGTGTTGTGTCGGATCATGATGCTCAGCCTGCTGCTGCAGGGCCCTGAGATGCGCTCATCTTACCAAATCCAGTGCATGGAATTCCGCTTCTCACCTGGGAAACGCTGGAGTAGGAGCTCAAAAGTAGGACTTCCTTCATCTTAACAATCATAATGTGATGCAGTGCAAGCTTTTAACTATATAAAGAATATTCATATGACTACACAGAGCAACATGAGCGGGGAAGCCAAAAGTTCGGATTCTTGAGGGAAGTGATGTGGCCAGATACGATGGTAGGAAGAATTCTCGGCTTGAGTCAAGTGCTATGAGATTTCTTTGCGATCTGTGGAGAAAAGGGAGTTCACTCCTCATTTGTTGAGGCACAGAGTGTCTGACTTGATTGGCTAATTTTTTTTTCCTTAAATTTATTCCCAAGTCAAAATTAAAAGACTTTTTAAGAGAGACACTGAGTTTCCCTGAATAGTCTATTAGAAAATACCAGATCCAATAATTGTAGGAATGTTGTGAAACTGTCTCTGGAGAGATTTCTCGGGAGTAGCTTAAGGAAGCGTATCTTAATATTATGGTGACGGATTAAGTAAACCACATACATATTCAAAGAATATGTTTTTGAAGCTAATGTTCTCTTGTTTGAGATAAAGGTTTAGTTCTGCAAAGCAAAGGTTTTGAACTGGCGTTTTAGTGCAACACAAAAGCTGGAGGAAGAAGGTACCCTCTGTGCTTGCAGCCCTGCAGTTGGGCCTAAGGTTGTGTGTGTTCGGGTAATTTCAGGTTTGATGTTGTATGGAGACAAGAATCTTTGATCAAGATTGCACAGCCTGAGATTGATCAATGGTCTTTTCGGGTTTTTTATTTCATCATCTATACAAAGTTTATTTAATGCAGTGTAGTTACTACGGTTATTTATTAAGAAAACAGTAAGCTTTAAGTGCCTAGGGAAGGTGGGGGGGGTAGGGAGAAATCACCTAAAAATCTTGATGTTTAGGATTATAGGGGCAAAGTAGTGGATGCAGAAATCAAGTAGAGTGAGAGATTCTCAGGAGGAAGCAAATGTAACTCAATAGCAGTATATTTAGGAAGTTACTTTGCCCAATGTCAAGACACTGGAGGACTTTGGATTATGTTTTGTTAAGCTTCTTAATACTGTCTGCAGCCAGCTCGTGCTGGTGCATAGTGAAAATTGCTGCTGGAGGGAAATCCTCGGGCTCAGGGAAGAGTTGGGGGGGGTTTAGTCAGGATAGTGTTTTGGCCCATTTTCTTAGGTGAACAGCTTGTTCCCGGGAGATCCTGAGCACTCAGCTCCCATGGGACTGAGGGAGCATTGCTCAGCTGCCCTCCTGGATGTGAGATGTGTGTGAGGTGCGAGGCTGCTGTGGGACTGCGGTGAGCCAGAGGCAAGGCCAACAGGAGCCCAGAGTCAGGGAGAGGGAGGTGGCAGCAGCTGAGCAGGGAAGGGAGTGCACAGGTCTACCCACTTTGACATCTGTTAGCTTGACTGAAGGGGTGTCCCGTAGCTGTGCTTTAGCTGTGCTTTTAGAACAACCCATGTTCTGGCAGTGCCTGGGACCAACACCATAGACAATAAAAAGAAACATCAATGACTAGCCACTAGTTACTTTTTTTGCACTTGAACTTAAATGTACTGTACTCACATAAATCCTCATGACTTGTCTAAGTGTCCTTTAAAATCAGAAATGTATTTATTGTATGTTTGTATAACTTGGGGGAGAACTAAAGACTGAACAGGTGACAGGACAGAAGGATGCTAAAAATCATCTTGAGGCTAACCAACCATTTGTTGAGTTCATGCTGTACGGTGTTACCTCAGCTGCTACTGCATAGCACCTGGATTGTGAAGTGAAGAGCTTGTACACTGTGTTTACACTTCAGAATTGTGTATTTGAAATGCCTGCTCTTTTTGGAATTGTATAGTCATTCTATGTTGCAAAATGGACATGTACACCTGGATTTTGATATTTGTGAAATTGTAAAAACCGTGGTAAGAAATATAAAATATCCATAACATATTTAATAGTATCAACATGAACTTTTATTTCGTTTGCTCATATTACAGTGCCAGCAGTGAACATAACCACCTGAAGTGAAAATAATTCAGTGATAATGACCTTTTACTAAAGTCACTGGAGGATGCTGAACCAAGAGCCTGGGAACTACTCTTGCACTGTGTTAAAACAGTATTTGATAATAAAATCTGACTGTAGGCACCAATTCCCTTCTGTTGTGTGCAGGGGATGTAAGGGACACAAACCAATGTGCCTTGTAAACTGGTTGATATGTAAGAGTGCAGAGCATCACTGTAAACACCACAGAGAACAGAGAAAAATGTAACATCCTTTGTTAAGGGAGAAAGGCTTTTATAACAGTTAGGGCAATGGACTAATATCTAGATTCTGTTCCCAGATTTTCTAGCTGAACAGTGGACAGTACTTAACAATTGTTTCAGTAAGGCTGTGTCATCTGCACATATCACAGGAGCACTGTGCAAGTGAACAGGGCTCCAGTGACAGCAGCTGGTTTTGGTGGCTTTTGTTCATGAAACTCTTCCAATGTTGGGACAGGCTTGGGAGGATTTTTAAGGTCACTATTAGCTACCCATTAAGGTAGCCATCATCTTTCTCATGTTGCTGCCATTCTGTCTTGCATGCATTTAGGAGTTTCCTGCTCTACTTTGGATAGTATTTACCCATCTCTGCCAAATGATGGATCTCACAAATACATACAACATGGGTTGATTTTTATTTCTTCTTAATTTTTATTGCTTTTTAACTTTTTTCTTTGTTGAAGTAGGTTACCTGGTATTCTTGTATAATTACCTAAACTGGGGGGGCTTTTCCATTTAACATATTGCTTGGGTAAAATAGTACCTGAACGTATAATCTGAGCTGTTGTATGTAAATACGTATTATGTACTTACATACTTGCATATTACGGAAGGATAATCATCACTACCTCACTAAAGAGACGACATCCAGACAAACTGTGTGTTTAAGCTCAGACAAATCTTCCTTGGCCTCAAATCGCTTGGAGGGGAGTTCTTGGCTAACTATGAAGTGCACTGAAAAAAACCTGTGTACTTCAAAAACATGCAAAAAACATGAAGATATCTCTTTGAGTATCCTTTGCCTAATCTTTAGTGACTTTAAGTACACAATCTTCATGATGGTGACACAGGCGAAGATTAAATAAATCTCAGTTTGGTCTATGGTAATTGTTCAGGGGGGGGTTTCCACCCTTCTCCTAAACCATCCAAGATAATGAGGCTTTCTTCCATTTTCACAACTTGTTGCTTGTTGCTAGTGCCAGAGCCTCCCAAGCCAAACCTGACTTCGAGTGTGTGGGTGGCAATTTAGCTGTGGATTATGTAGCAGCAGCCTCTCTAAGGGGTGAGTCTTGCTGCTAGTGGCCTTTCTAGACAGAACTCTTGGTCTGTTTTTGAATGTTCTTGATTTAACAGTGAGTGCATTTTGGATCACCTGCTTGACAGGGCTTTTCTCTGCTAAACATGCTATACATTCTGCATAGGTACTTATAATTTTATGGCATGAAAGGGTGTTAAGTGTCTCTTTACTGTAAAATGGAAGTGTTCCTTTTAAACTGAAGCTAAGGTGAAGCAATAGAAAGGAGGAAAGACCATGTAAGTAAGGCTTTAGGGCTTTCAAGCACCACCTCTGAGGCCCTTGTAACAGAGGAGCCCTTGGATTATGGTACAGCCGCACTTCTTAGCATCGTTAGAGGTGACGGGTTTTGTCCCCAGTGCAGCCATGGACGAGGAGAACCCAGGACAGCACCTGCACTGCTGCAGTCACACTGCACCACCAGGCATGTTACAAAGAACAGACACCCCATTAAAGCACACAGATCCCACTCTTGACATGCTCTTCTTGAGCACCAGCTGTTCCCCATTGCTCACAGTTCCCACTGGGTTTGTAAGATCAGATGGTGACAGAATTAATGACCTCTTGTTTTCTGCAGTTTGTAAGACAGTAAAGGAAAACCACAAAGTGAGAACAGAAGAATATAGGGAGGGATAGTCTAAAGAACAAAAGAAGGAAATGGTATCTGCAGGTGGATGAACTGAAGTACACACCCTACTCCCTAGCCTAGGACTGTGTAATACATAAGCTGACATACCCGTGACTGCCTAAATTTCTCTCCCTGGTCTATTCTTCCTCTCCACATACCTCCTGTGAGAAGTCCCACAGACAGCTAAGAAAGGGAAGGTAAAAGCCAGGTATCCTCCCTCATTGTTTTGCCAGGAACAACTTTCTGCATCTTCCTGAGTGAGCAAACTACTGAGTACCCTGAGGCCAGTGGAGGTCTGTGTGGGTTATCTGCATTCCCAATTCCAGGGTCACAGCAGCACTCTGGCCCTGCTGATAGCAGTTTCTCCAAGCAGCTGAAACAGCCTCAGCCTTTGTGGTCTTTTTGGGCTCTTGAGAGGCCTGGAATGGACAGCAGCACCTGCCTGAGGTAAGCTGACACTGAAACTGAAGGCAATAGCAAAAACAGCAAAAACCTCTCCTAAACCATCTGCATTGTCAGAGAGGGAGAAGCAGAGGGCTAGAGAAAGGTTGAGCAGACAGATCTGTACAAGAGGGAAAAAAGTACATAAATAAAGACTTGAAAAGAATAAAATGCAGTATAACTACAGCAGAGACCAAGAACAGAATACTATGCGCCAAGGGTGAAAAGTCAGGCAGTGTTCTGAGGGAAGAGGGGAGCTTAAAACTAAAGGCAGAGGCAGGATGAAGCTAACAGACAGCAAGCCCACCCAGAAGAACAAACAAGCCTCGTTCAGCTGCGTTAACTCTCTAGGCAAAGTCTCACGAACAATGAACACAGTTTATCGGCACTCTAATAGCATTATTGGAAGTGTTGACACACAGGGTACTTAGTAAAAGGAGAGTATTAAAATGGCTTTTCCTCCCTCTCGTGCTCAGGACAGAGCACTTGGTGATGGAAAGGCTGTTTTGGCTGGTTCTCTGTTTTCTAGAGGTAGTATCCTTGGTAAAACAAGGCATCCTGGTGGACAGGCTGCCTCCAGTACTTGCCTTGGGAACACACAATGTTTGTTTTCCCCAGTAAAAATACCAATACCATGAGATTCCTCTTCACTTGAACAGCCCCTATGGTTTCCTTCTGTTGCTTGAATCAGGTAACATTGGTGATACAGGAAACAGTTTTTTCAAAACTCCTTCTTTGTCCACCAGCAACCACAAGAAAAGGCCAAGTGTGAGTTCTCATTGTATCTTCCCTTTCTAGGACAAGTGTGTTTTCTGTCTTTTTTTATTTTTTTGTTATTTCTCAGAGCTCAGAGCAGCTCAGTAGCATACGGAAATGGTGTTTGTGTATGCATTTCATTTTCATTCTCCCCATCTTCCTCATGGATGGAATTGGCTGGCTCATCTTGCTCAGACTGTGCCCTTGTCTCAAACAGCTGCTCTTCCAGGAAGGAGCTCCCAATGCCATACTGCTCATCATGCGCCTTTGTTTCTGCAGGTGAGACGTGGGGAGATCCCAGAACAAAAGCTGCAAATCTGCCAAATTTTTAAAGGGAGAAGTGATCAGCTGAGAAATTAAAAGAAGAAATACTGTAAATGCTAGGGGTATTGCTATTTAAGCAGGAGTGTTGTAAGGACATCCCCACAGGCAGTGCAGATGAGGGGAAGTTCAATAACGGATGGCAACAACCCCAAAGATTGGTTTTCCTGGCTCATCTTTTCAGTATTTCCTGTAGAAGTAACTTTTGCTCTTCTGGAGACCATCTGCAAGGTCTTGTGACTAAGCAAGATCTAACTTCGTTTTCACATCTTGTCAGTACTTGCGGGGTAATCCAGAGTAAGCATTTGTACCGGGGGGTTGTTGGTACTCTAGATTCTAGAAGTAAATAAAAGCTGTAGCATATGTGAGACAAAGGCTGTGAGAATTCAGGTATGTTGACACTGCTAATGAAAAGAAAAAATGGCAAGAATTCTGCACTCCTACATTGCTGTGCGGTCACCTTGCTGCTGGTGCTGCGTGCACACTGTGGGCAAGCTGAGCTCAAGTCTTGCCAAAGAATTCCTGCCTCTGGTGAACCTGGAGCTGCAGACTGGCAGTTCTGCAGCTGCTCCAAGTAAATGCCGAACTGGAGGTGTGGCAGAACAAAGCATGAACTCAGCACTGTCCCGCTGCAATTCGCCACAAATCTTACTTTCAGTGGGCAACTCCATTGAGGAGAGGGAGCAGAGCTGGAGGTTTCTGGCAAGTGGTGGGAACAGACGGCAGTTCTGACACCTGGGTAAGTGTCGACAGCATCAGAGAAGTGTATGAAAAAGGAAATGCAGCTACATTCTGGAGTTCTGGTAAACTGATCAATAATTTACATTTCAGACTTAACATTGCTGAGAGATGAATGTCGTCACCTCGCTGTTCTTGGAAGCTCTGTGAGTCTAAATGGGGAACAGGTTTGCCTTGGGATGAACCACCGTCTGATGCTTATTGGGAGCTGGGAGGGGTTCTCCAAATCTGATTGCTGTTGGTCTTCCTTTTTATTTCCCTATTCTCAATTAGTGAACAGTTTGTAACAACTCTATTAACAAAATGACGGCTAGAAAATACGTGTTTTGTACATTTGGTGGTATTTAGTTGTACAATACAACAGTAAGCTTTCACTTTTTTATCTTCCCATCATGCTAAAGAAGGCAAGCAGCTTAGAAAGTAAGACTGTTTAACAGTAAATCTATAAAACCTGGCAGAGAGGCTGTCTACATGCCAGTCCAAGGAAAATGAAGGTTCTGAAACTGGGTTTAATTTGTTATTGATTAAATTCCCAGCTGAGTGGGGCTCCTTTAAAATCCTGACACTTGGTTCTGTGGCAAGGACTAAGTCTTTGTGGCTGGCTAATACATGAAACTCTGCTTCTGGTATCTCCAAGTTTTTGTTTTGATGGGAATACACTGTTATGATTCATTTTATATTCTGCAGGGTTTTCTGGCTTCGCTTGTTTGACCCTTACTGACCTATATTTGTCTTAAGTTTATCTCTTAAGCTATACATGGTACAGCTCTTCTACCTGTTCTACTTGCTAGGTGCAAGTATTGATTTCTTTCTCTGTGTTCTTAGTCTTAGATAGTGACACTTCAGTAACAGGATTCCCTGACTCTGCAGGTTTGCAGTTGGAGAGCTTAGTACAGGTAATATTTGAGTATGTATCTTCAGCCTGCCCCAATTTTACACCATAGAAAAAGGCACTGCTCTAAAACCTGAAGGAGGGCAAGTTCACTGGTTAGAGACCCACCAGGGTTGCTGCAAGAGCTTACAGAGGCACTACAGGAAGCCTTGAAGTTCTATGACCGTGAATTAGCTGTGAAGGTCTGCAAACTCCCAGGAGTAATTTGTGGTCAGGGAGGAACAAACAGAAGTTTATTGCCACCAGTGATAATACCCCTGAGAGGTGTGGCTGTGGTCCTGAGTGGGATATACAAGATAAAGACACCTGGAACAGTGGCTGAAGTGGCATTTAGGTCTCCTGTGTGCCAGTGTCTGTGCAACGTGTTTCCTGTTTTAGAGGAGCCAGGTTTTCTTACCTGTGTGGAGCCTGTAGTTTGGACACAGCTATCCATGATGGGAAGTCAGGGCTCCTGCAGAACGAGCGCAGCTCCTCCAGAGCTCTGAGAGTTTCACTTTCACCTTGTTCTCGATACTCCTCTTCAGTAAGATACTTAAACACCAATTTTTTTGATTTAAAGTGATGCTTCATTTTTCTAGAATGAAATTAAAATAATCAGTATTTCTAAAGTCTTCTGGCACGTAATTATTATCTGCCCTTTTTCTCTATCTGCTATTAACATGCATTAATCACCTCTATCCTTTTAAGAGAACAAGCTGCATTCTTACACGTGAGGACGGTGTATGTAATGTTTGCTAGCCTGTTTACCCTACGTCTTAACTGAAGCTGTAGAATTTCACATGATATTTAATGAGCTTCAGATAAGATTTTTAGATCAGGTCCTTATTGTGTATGCATGGACTAAAATCTCACAGAATTAAAGAGATGGCTGCTTGCTCAGCCATTTTTAGGTGCAAAATGCAAAATGTGTCTGTGCAGAGACATGGGCTGAATCAAACCCAGTCTGCATATGTTACTTCAAAGATAAGCAATGCTCTAAGCCTGTTGTGAGTTGTTCATGTTGTTTACTAGATTGCTTCTCTTAAATCTTACTCTAAATTACAAAACTGAGTAGTCTGAGGCCAAAATGTTTACAATCTGATGGTTTTTTAGCTGCTGCGTAGCGATGTATAATATAATTAGATATAAATTAGAAAGTGTGCCATGTTCTGTTCCCTTCTGTCGACTGCTTTCAATTTAAATGTTGTGATGAGTTAAGATAAGCAAGGGCTGGATGCCCATAAAACTTTCAGCTCTGTATAAAAACACCTGCTCCAACATCAGCAGTGTTCAACTTTCCTCCTTATATCTCTTTAAAGCAGAGAACTGTAGCCATTGTTTAGGTCAGATGGTGAAGGGTCTTGCTGGCTTAGTGAGATCCACTGTTTTTAACAAGAAATACTGCAAGATTTTAAATTATTTTGATGTATTTGCTGCTCCGAACTGTGTATCTGGCATCACAACCTCACACACTGGTGCTGTGGCGTAAAGATTTTGAAACACAAAAAGAAAAAAGCCCTTATTATTCTCCTAAGAGAGAGGTGTAGAGCTGTATTTCTTTATAGAAGCATCGGTTCATGAAAACCAAAAAAAAAAGAACCACATGAAGAATAAACTGCAGTGTTTCAGAGTAAAACAAGTGTGTTCTTGTGGCCACATCATACTGATTCGAGAGTGTTCTGAACCTGCTTACAACAGGTGCTGATCCTACATGTTGTTTTTGAAACAGCTGATGCTCCTAAGCTGCAGGCAAAAATGGGTCTACAACAAATGATAAATTCTACCTAATATAAAAAAGCTCCAACTCAGTCCACACTTCAGCATGTCAAAAGAGAAGACAAGAACAAAGCAGTACATTCTTCAAAACTAAACAATGTGCAAAAAAACCCCCAAACCCAAATTATTTGTTTTTTATTATTTTGGTTATGCCAGTTCTATCCTTTGCCTCCTCCTACTTCTCTGCGGTTCAGTAGAGTCCACAGCCATGGAACAGTCTGTACTAAAGACTCTGAACCTGGATGCTATCCATCACTGAAGGTAAAAAACAGATGTAAATTGGCAGGGCTTTTTAGAATCTTCATCTGAGCGTTGCGCTTGTGCTAAAACATGCTTCAAATGCAAGGATGAGCAAACACGCTGTTCCTGTGTTGCTACTGAAAATACTTATTAAGGTCTAGCTACTGCAAGCAGTTCCTATTCCAAATCCACAATGTAAATAGGCCTCCAGGAACACAGAGGAGTATCTCCATAGTTCTGACAGATTGCTTCCATGAATCACGGGGAGGTAACAACCCTGGAAAACTAAAATCAGTGGAGAACACAATTTTTGTGGACATGTGATTATAGTCTCTGAACTCTATTCAACCTCCAAGGACTGTCACTTTTGAACAGCTGCTTCCCTGGTGGTGGTACACTGTTTTATCCCTAAGATTCCATATGAGTTCCCTGCAGCTTCTCTCACTACACGTCAAACCAAGGCAGTATTGCTGCAGTCTAATCAATCAAACAGAAATGTTCTGGTTACCATATGCCGTCCACTAGAAGCTGCTACATTTCTCCTTAAGAACAAAGTCACTCCGTTAACCATAGAACAAAACTCATGCTTAAAACTGCCAAATGGAAAATAATTCCTGTGTCTCGGGTCCATAAACCTTTCCTACTGCAGTTTTACGTTTGGCAAAATTATGAACTAGAACTAGAAATTCCTAAATCATGACTTAAGTGCACGGGCTTTTTTCATTATCAGTTTCCAGTATTTCCTGGTGCTCCCAGGACCTGGACATTGACAAATAGACACAGACCTGGCAATGTGACAGGCAGCACCCAGGGGGTAACACAGGCCTTTGGAGCAGAGACTGACTGCTATGACTGCATATGCAACCTGAGGGATGGTGACACCACAGTAGATCAGGACAAAGGCTGTTAACTGGAGCGTCCATGTGAACAAGGTTATGCTGAGCTCCGTGGTCAGTGGCCCATGCTGATAGCAAATGGCAAAGCTGGTAATCCCAACAGCCAGAAAATACCCTGTAGGGACAGAAAAGGACATGGAGAAAAATAAGCAAACAACACCTAAAAACTTTGCTTCACAAAGCTTGCAGCTACTGTGAAGTGTAGCCTGCTGATTCTTGTGCTGACTTACAGGTAACTGCATGATGGTTTATGTGCTTTGTATTTCCAAAGTGTGCAAAGAGTTCACAAGGTTCTCTCTGAACAGCTTTTAGCCAATGCTGGGGGCTGCACATGAATTCTCCCCATGTGACCACGTCGAGGCAGGTGCCAGATCAATGGGTTTGTCAGGCCCTGCAGCCACATCCCGTTAGCCACGTGTGCATCCATTTCCCACATCCAGCAAAGTGCAAGCCAGAGGAGCTGCCCTTTTGCTCTTACAGGGAAGTATGTAACAGCAAATCAATGAACTCATAATGCAGGCAAAATCTGCTCTTAGAACTAGTCCTCTACATCAAACTCTTTATGTCATGATACAATGTGAGTAAACGCCCATTTGAGTGGATTAGGAACCTTTAGAATGTTTCAATATCTATGGCTTAGGAGAAAATAGAACTCCATAAATGAGTCATTTGATTTTCTTTTTTTATGGGCACGTATTCATCTGACCACTAAATTAAACCAAAATCTGCAGCACATTTCTTGGTAATTGTCTTACCCAACAGGTAGTTTCTGTGTTCAGACCACAACCACTGCATATTCTCTTTGAAGCAGTAAATAAAATAGAGAGAGGCCATCCAGGAGCCACTCATTAAGATCCAGAAGGTACTGTGCTAGAAATTAAAAAAAAAAAAAAAAAAAAAAAGGCNAAAAAAAAAAAAAAAAGAGTAAAAAAACTTCTTCAAAAAAATTCAAGTGGGAATCAGGACCATTGTTTCCAAAGGAACTCACAGGCAAAAACAGATGTGAAATTCTTTAGACCTACAGGGTTTATGACCTGCATTGAGACTTCCACTGCACAATCCTCTGCATGCTACAACAAAACAGGGTCAATTCCAAGCAGACAAGCAGAGCAACTGCATCTCTGTATCTGTGTATCATGTCCCAGTGCTAGAGTATAACCCTGCTGCACTGTGTTCCCAATTAACATATCTCAGCAATATTATGGGAATGCACAGGCTTTATAAAAGTAAAGGAAAAATTCACATCTGCCTTACAATGAATTGTCTTTGGCAAATGGAAGAGAATCTGTTGTAGTTGCCACTATATTTTTATTTAGATTGATTCACAGATTCAAAGGTAAGCTTAGCTCCAGTTCAATAAAAATAATTTATATTTCAGAATGAACTCTTCTTGTACATCACCAATCTCCTGTTCAGTTTGAACTCAGGAGGAAGCTAAATCGAACTTGACTCTGACCTAACTATAGTTACTTGATGCAAGCAATCCTGCAGTCATTTCAGTGCAGTTACCTGGCCACAAAACCAGAACAAGGTCAGAATCTGGCTCTGTACTCTCACTTCTTGTATTATGATGATTACTATTATTTTGTTTTATAAATGTAGATTTACCCTTGGAATAAACCTTTTAAGTGTCAACAGGACAAAGACTAGCAGAGCAAGAGCACCCAGTATTATTCCAGACAGGTAAAAGAACTTGGCACTCCTGTAAAGAGAACAAGAGAGAATATGGTGAAAAGTATAATTTGTAATTGGTTAAGATGCCAACATTTGTACAAACAGCAGTGATCTTCAGTAAGAACTTATCTCAGCTGTAAGTTAGAGTTCTAGTTATATGGTTAACAGGCCCAGTGCAGGTATTAAATCTGTGTAAGGAAAAATTACCAAGAGATACTTAAGGTCACTGGAGTTGTTACAGGTTAGGAGACTGTGCTGGGGTTTTTTAAAACTCATGCTATTTCTGATTGCATTAACCTTCTAGTCTCTAGTACACAGAAGAAAATTAAATAACCAATATGGTTCTGTACTGCAAGAGAAGTTTTATTTTAATTTAAAATGAAGAAAACCCTCCACAAACCCACAAGGTTTTTTTCCTAAGCATAAGCATTTATAAATTCCAACTTACTAACTCAGAGTTAATGCTATTAACCTAACTTCATAAAACCTATTACTGCTCTTTAGAGGTGCCTCCTGACAATTATTTTGTGAATCACTTTGCTTTGAAGTTGTGGGCCACATATTTTGCTATAACAACTGAGTATCCTCCCTTACATGCTATGCAAAACGTGCATCAGAAGAAAGGCATGCACAAAGGTGGAGGCAGAAGAGGCCCCAGATGCCTTCATCCTAAATATTTCCCCCCAAGGAAGGCTTCATTGATAATCAGCATTATTTAGCATTCAGCTATCCTCAGTGGTGCACAAAAGGGAGAAAGGACTTTTCTGATCCACACTTGCTCACTGAGGATTGTCTTGGTGTCCCCCAGTGCAGGAAGCCTGGATACAAAAACCCTAACACAGCTAATTGATAAACAGAGTTAGGCACTCCAAGGTATGTCACAATCTGTCCAAACCCAAATGGTATGAGGAAGTTTTAAATATATATTCAGTTCCCTATTTCACTTTCCCAAAGAACTGCCTCTTTAGCTTAGGAAACAGACCAAAGATGCACAGGCTTTGGGAAAGAAGGTCAAAAGCAGCTAGTACTCACCTGCTCAGGCTGTTTGCAAAATGGAACAGAAAAATTCCAGCTACAAACAAAAACAAGAGCTTTCCATCTAGCACTAAAAAGGGGGAAAGAAATAAAAATTGACTTTAGACTAATTTAATCTGAAATGCTGATTATATAAAATATCAACAGAAAAGTCCCAAGCTGCTTACAGAAGAGATGGTATATTCAGTAGCACTGGCAATACCACGCTATCTGTAATCTAAACTCAAAGATTTGGTACTTACTTTCTCTTTTCACCCTCACAGTGTACGGTTCAATTTTGAAGGGTTGTATTTTGAAACAAACATCCTCTCCATATTGTTTTATGCTCAGGAAAGTTTCTGTACATGTCTCTGGCTTCCAGAGGATTTGAACAGCACATGCAGCAAACTCAAAAACAGTTTCTGAATTCCGACAGTTGTTTTTTTCTGAAATAGGCTCAAACCGGAACTTTTCTCTGCTGTTAATTTTTATCTAGAAACAAAGAACAGAATACACAAAGAAACAGCTCAGAATCACTGTGGGTTTTTGTTTTTGTGAACTATATCTAATATAAGCCATGCATGTGGTAATGAAAATCAATCTTAATTGTTTAGTCTTGCTTATTTATATTATGCAAAGATTAATTGTTTACAGTTAATCACCTTACAAGGTAGTTCAGAGAAATCACTAGCAGCAAAGTTCAGCAGGTGGAATTCAATCCATCCAAAAGCACATTGGTTTTACTGTGACACTTGCCCATGCACAAATTTCTAACAAAACCAGTAATATATGACTGACCACAGTTTCTTTTGTGGATGTTCATACCCCTCCTCCTTCCCCTCCTGAACCATAACAAATTGGACTTGCTTTTCTTCATAATGCAATCTTCATGTTGGGGACACAAAAGGGATAAGGAAAATGAAAGCTAGCATAACCAGAACTTTAAATAGAAGCATATTCCTGTTGGGTATTTTGGGGTTTTTTTTTTTGCTGGTTCCCAGTGCCCTTCCCCATAAACTGGTAGAAGATTTTGTCCATCTTCTAAGTTGAGAAGATTTTCCTGAAGACTTTTGATACATTGTGAGCTCTTCATCAGGGCCCACTAGATAACAAAGACCAATCTACAAAAAAGTGACGCAATGGGTCATAAACCAGGTTTGTACTGGGAGAGGAGACAATGCATCAGCAAGCAATTTGTCGTGGGAAAAATCTGAACTTCCTGCTTTTAAACATTGACTCCAGCAAAGTTTGTGTGACTGATGGAGGGCTTTACCACCTGAAGCCTGCTACCATTCATAAAAACATCTGCAACATGTTCCTGAGGAAAACAGCCCTGGGAACTGACAAAAAGATGTTCCACTTTCTTCTATCTGGAGAAAAGTCCTCCAACAGAGACAAAATGAACTGTTTCCTTCCCTTTGTCTGGAGACATACTTGTCAGGAAAGAAAAGGAACTATGGAGATGGTTAACTTGTTCCTTTAGCTGTTAACTTCTTCCACTCTTAAAGAGATTTTTATTTGCTTCAAATTAATCTCTAAATGTGTGTCTTGTAAGATGACCCTCTGTTACTCAGGAAAAGACACTGCTGCTGCTGTTTGTTCATTAGTCACAATCTAACAAGCCTTTGATTCCTACACTTTGGTGTGCTATGGTGAGAGAGCCACAGAACCGCATTTAGTCCTCAAATTTAGAAGTTCCATAAAGGCATTTGGTGATAAGCAAAAGCATTTGTTGCAGAGGTTAACAGCAGTCCATCAATAGAAAGGGTGCTGTTAACAAGAAAAACAATACGCAATCCTAACTTAATGTTTTTGTAGCACCATCATACTCTAAGCCTGGCTGACACCCTCACAGTAGAGACCAAACCTCACTGTATGAGCCAGCTGGAGGCTCAGAATGCTGCATTTTTATCCTGGTCCCAACTATACACCACTCAAACTACTAATTCCATAGCGATGCTGCCCTGATCTTGCTAACTGGCCGTGTGGTTTGCTGGGAAAAGCTCACATGAAATGCACTGACTGATCCCCAGAACGGCCTCTTACCTGGAGAGTGGACCAAAGGTACTGTAGGTGAATGGTTCTGTTCTGCACATAGCAGTAACAGTTTTCATCTTGCTTCTGGATGACATCCATTTCCTGCAATAAGCTGCAGTTTTTACCTGGGGGGGAGCAAAAAAGTTAATTTTAAGCATGAGTCAAATACAAATGTCTAATTTTAGTCCATTTCATTGTTGTAAATGCTGAGAGAAACATGTTCAATATGATTTGGATGAAAATTTAAATTGGACTTGTAATCAAGTCATTTAGGCTCCAAAGTAAACTGCAACACCTTTGGAAAAAAAATAACCAGGGTGGTATTTTTAAAAAATGTAATCCAGAAAAACTTGGCTTCAGCATCAGTGTTTTGATGGCACTAGAACAGGGCCTCTGGGCCAAATTCACTGCTGGCACGAGTGGGTGTAACTCCAGCAGAATTCCCTGTACCAGTGGTGAATGCAACTGTGGGAGTCTGAGCAGGTAAACAGACTTACATATTAACACAGTCATTTAGCACATGACACGGCTGCTGATCACAGAAGCCATGCTCCTCTCCCTCAGAAATGTTTCTAATGTTAAATAACGTAACTCTTCTTTTCAGAACACTTCTTCTGCAGTCACAGTCCAGCCATGGCATGTTATAAGGGAACTGCACTGACAGCTCACCATAAATCATTGAATTACGGATGTGAATTGTTCTAACCCTCCTGCAATGTTAGTGAGCCCCTATGATCTTCAGAATTAAGACTGCGCTTTTGAGAAGAAATGGACCTAAAAGATTAATGGAGTAAAGTTTGAATAACATACATTCTGATCTATATACATGCGTAAAATATACCCTACAGTGCATTACCACAGTGTTTCAAGAACATAATTAAAGAGAAGAATAAAGGAAATAATTACACATTTGAACAGAGGGACTCATCTGGCTTACTGAATAGAAAATGTAGGTCTCAGCCAAGCTCAGTAATAACTGCTAACACACTGTCATGCACTTAGAGCAGCAAAATGGATATGTGCAGTCTCAATCCAGACAAGGAGATGCTGTTTGCAGGTAAAAACCTGCTGTTTAAGAAAGCTGAAATTAGGCTAAATTATATTTTAACCAATTTAGTTAAGCCAATGAAAAATACTGTGTAGATGTTCTTACTCAGGTTTACTATAGCATTACAGAATTATTGTCCACACATGATCCTACTAAATTGGTTTAACCTTAAAATTTGGGCATTTTTCTTGTGGAAAAATTAACCATCTGATTAATTTTCATCCATGGCAAATCCAGTGGGAGGTAGCACAACCACTCAGGCAAGCACTGGCTGTACCTTTAGACAGGCATTTTCACAAAAGCCATAGGATCATGCTGCAGAAGGATTATTTGTCACTGAAGTGCTGCCGACTGACGCAGCAAGGAGGTGAGGCTGGGCACTACCCAGGCCTAAGACCAAGATAATCCCGTAACAGGAAATGGCAATACCCTGCTAGCAGGGCCAAAACACAGCCCGGAGTGTCCACACCTTCCCTGAAGGGCATCTTAGGACCTGCCACTATGGATAAACTATCCATCCATGCCAGAGGCAATGTCATCCACACGCAAGGCTATTTTCTTACTACCCATAGTTTTAAGGCATTTTCCTTGAGAAAAATCATCTGCTTGAAATGTTGCATCAGCTCCATAGAGTGAAACAACGATGTTCCAAAAAGGAGAGATGCTTCTGAACAGTTAAGGCTGAGGTGGTGGGGGGGTTAGCTACTGGGAGGACACACAGGTAGAGTACCTCGCAAATTCTGAGACTGCAAGCGAAGAAATTTGAAACTATGAGCCATCAGCATCTGCTGCAGAATCCGGAGGATGCCCAAGACTCGAGAACGCCAATGCACGGAAGCAGCCGGTTCTCGAGTTCCATATTGCTACTACAACTGAGCACAGCCCTTAGGGGTTTGCCTGCCCTCAAATATGTTAATTAGAGATCTGTTCTGCACCCGATTCCCCTGACCCGAGCTCCTGAGAAAGCCAGAGGGAGTCGCACACGCAGAGGCAGCTCCCGGCCCCGCTGCTGAAGCGGGAGGGACGCGCCCGCCCTTTGTGCGCCGCGGGCCCTTTGTCCGTGCGGGCTCTCCCGGGCCGGCTCCCCGCGCCCCTGCCCCACCGGGGACGGCACGGGGCCGTCCTGCGGGAACCGAACTGCGGCGGGACAACAGCGGGACACGGCACAGCGCCTCAGGCCGCGGCTGCCCTGGCTCCGCTGCAGCTGCCGGCGGGGTGAGGCGGCGGCTCCGGCCCGTCCGCCGGGCAGCGCCATGTTGGGCGGCAGCGGCAGCCGCGGGAGCCAGGGACAGCGGGAGCGGAGCGTGTCCCCGGCTGCCGAAGGGATGGGGCTGCGGAACCCCGGCCTATGAGCACCCGCCCTGCCCCGGGGGCGGGAGGGGACGGGCAGTACCTGCTGGCGGCGCCTCCCCGCTGCCCGCGGCCGCNCGGGGCTCCACCCGCGGCACCCAGCGCTGGAGCGGGAGCAGGCGGGAGCAGCCCGTGCGGGGTGAGGGGCCCGTCTGGACTGTGACAGCCCGCCCGCGGCTTCTCTTACGCGGCCCCTGGGGTTGAGAGGGTGCGCTTGGAAAGAAGGAGGAAACCCATCGAACGTAGCAGCTCAGCCAGAGCGTGTCCCTGGATTGTGATCGCGGCAGAGCGAGAGCATTAGCTGCCCAGTAGAGGTGTAAAGTGGTTCCAATCCAAACGTGGACAGCTTGTGACACCTGCAGACCTCAACCAAGGCAGTCACCCAGCTGAACGGGACACAGAGGATGTTGTCCTCTTTACACACCCAGTTCCCAGCCCGAGGGAAAGGCCGAGTCAGGTCACCAGGGTGCCGGCAACCAGCGGTGGCTGAGCCAGACACTGAACCACAGATTAATCAGACCCTCTGTCCACACAGAGGACTTGCCTGAACGAAGTGTTGTTAGATGCTGTCACGGAGGTGAACGTCCACAGCTATTCTGTATTTCTTGGGCAGCCACCAGGAGATTCTGGAGCAGGACACCGTTCCCCTGTCAACCCTGTGGAGACATGAGCGAGGTCCAACTCAGCTCAGTCCCTGCTTGCTCACTGCAGTCATTTTAAATCACTTGTGAGTCACAGTCAGCAGTCAGGGGTGGAAAGGGCTGGAGCTTTTTTCCCTATTCTATGAAAATCAATAAACACAATTTTGCCAAGGCATTCTGGCATCACTGTTGTCTATTTTTATACTGAGCCCTACATTTGGCTTTTCCAACCTACTTGCTTTGCTTCAATGTGCTCCCTTCCTTGTTCTTAAAACAATGCCACTTCTCTGCGTGAAGGTTGCTTTTAGTTTTATTTTTTGATTGTTTAGGGCTGTATCCAACTTCTGAGGGTGCCAGGATGGGCTCTTTTAACACCTGAAGGGTGCTGCCCACTGCCTCGCACCTTGTCTCGGCACTTACATCTGCAGGGAGTGGGTGGTGCAGGGCTGTGGCTCTCCTCGCCTCACCTCCTACGCCTGCTTGGTGCTGGCTGGGCTCGCATCTAACTGTGGATTTTTCCTTGCAACTACTGAGGAAGTGAAGGATAAGGGCAAAAATAGTTGGGATTTGATAGCATGTGCAACATCTGACAAACTTGAGTCCCCAAAGGAAGCGGCAATTGATTTATATCTTTGTCTTTATGTAACTTGCGTGTTGTCTCTAACTTTCCAGGCATTTCCTCTAGCAAATTTAATGAAGAAAGAAATACTGGGGTTTGTTCCCTGGTTCCCTGATAAACCCTTAGAAATGTGTTACCTCTCAGCTGTGTGTCTACATAGCAAGGGACCATCACAGCCAAGTTATTAGAGGAATCCCTCTCACATTTTCAACTTGCAATATTTTTTTGGTTATGTTAACCTTCTTGACAGTATTTTTTCTGGGAAGGGAGACACTCTGCATTCAGCTCTTGCTTGTATTTTCATTTTTCGAGCTCTTAGTACTTCACCGCTAATTAACTTTCAATAACTGTCGTAGGGTTACAGTTAGTCAGCATGAATCAGACAGAAAATGTAGCTTTAGGGGACCACACTCTGTCAAAAACTATTAGAAACCTTTGCTTGATTTCCGAGGAGAATATACTCGCTCAAGCAGGATATAGCAGCTATTAGGCAGTGTTCTACTGCAGTAAGAAATCCTCAATAAAAGAGACTCAGTGGTTTTGGTAACAGCCCTCCTTTCAGGGTGGCTCTGAGTAATTATGCAGCATTTTCCTTGCTTCCTGTTTATTTGTCTGATTTCCTGAATGGTGGTGGTGCTTAGGCCAAAGCTGGGGTTCTGAGCTTAAAGATGGTATTTTTACCTGTTTGCTCACAAATATAATTCAAAATAGGGGGAGAAGGGGGAGGTCACTTATAGGTACAGGTCAGCTCGTGGAAGCTCTGTCCTTCCCAGGTATTTTCAGCTGTGGAAAATGGAGTGAGAACAGCTTTTGGCTGGAAGCACTCAAGGGAAGACTTGGGTGTGGCAGGCAGCAATGCTGGTGGTACCAGCGATGGATGACATTCCTGGAATGCAGCATGCCGAGCTCTCAAGCTCCATGCATGACAAATTGTCACTTTAGTAATGGGGAAGGAGGCAGGGGAGCAGTGCAGAGCCATGTCCTCAGCATGTGCTTTCCTCCCAGGCTTTTGGAACCGTGGGTTATGCCACCCCATATGCTCTGATCCCTGAAACACTCAACATCATCCACAATGCCCTCATCTGGCTGTTTAAAAGCTGGCTGCACTGTCAGATGGGGTACCAAATCCTCTCGGTGCTGCTGAATCCATGTTTTTCCACAAAGGCCCCAGGTGCTCACTGCTGGTGATTTATTTGGCCTGTGCAGCAGGAATAGGCAGCAGGTGTGTAAGGCACGGATGGGGAGGGAGCTCCTCTGTGCCCCGCAAAGGGCTGCCTTGGGCTCTCGTGCTGTTGGAGGCAGCCCCTGTCCCCTGCAAGGTCAGGCTGAGGAGAAGGCACTCGAGTCCCATTCCCACCCCACAAGGTGATGCTCATTGCCCACTTGCAGCCTGCTCTTTACTTTCTAGCTAGGGCTAATAGAGGCTTTCAGTTTCCAGGTGTGCTCTTAAAATCTCAACACATGCTCTGGATGACTAAGGATGCTTCCTCTGGTTTATTTAATTTTTCTTTTTTTCCCCTTTGCCCTCCCTTCCCCCTCCTTACGTCAGCAGTGGGTATAATTTGTTTGCAGAGTTCCAGGGTGTTTTATCTTTCTTTGGCTGGCCCCAAGTGCATGGGGGTTTGTTGAAGCAACAGCATTCTTGATTTCTTAGAGCTGGTATGTGGGTGTTGGATTGTGTCATTCGTAGGAGGTGAACGTCAAAGGAAGTGGGATCAACTGCTGGAGGTTTGTAAGCCAGGTACTTAATATTTGGTTTCCTGGAAAAGCAAGGAAAAATAGCAAAACACGCAGCCTTTGTGTCTTTACTTTTCCCATGTAATCAGAATAACACAATACCTATGCGTGCTCAAGCACAGTTTGGGTTGGTTTTGGTTTTGTTGGGTTGGTTTGGTTTTTTCCCCTTGCTTTATTCAGGATGGAGAACTACTGTATTTTCCTTTAAATAGTTTCACATGTTTCAGTGGATTCTGTTGAATGTTTATTCCAGTAATACAAACAATTTGTGTTCTGTAAGTGCCCTCACAAATCATGCGATTTATTAACAGGTACATTATGTTGTCTTTTTATTTTATTTAAAATGGTGTCGTTGAGTTAAAATTAGACAGAAGAGCCATTTGAGACTATTTTGTTCATCTCCAACTGTTTTTTTCAGAAGTGCATTAGTCTGAGGTATTTCATGGGCAAAATACTGAGTTATTTTGGGGGGAGACAAATTATCTACAAAAGAAAAGTATAACTGCTTATTTTTACAGTAGTTTTATGGTAATCACTGTTTTATTTGACAAGTACAGATACTGAGCTAGATAGGAAAATTCCAGCAGAGTACTTTTTCCTAAACTGCTCTAGGGAGCAGGTATCTTTTGCAGTCCTTGTTCAGGCTAAGATTAAAGATTAAATAGGACTGAGATACTCTTTAAAAATTATTTATCCATTTTATGGATTAGGCAAAAGGAGGGTAGCAGCTTTCTTGGCATTTTCCCCATGCTTGTTTTCCCACGTCTGTCAAAGGGATCTGTAGGTCAGGAGGAAGGAAAGATGATGGTGAAGTGTTCAGGGAAGGACTTGTCTGTAATTGCTGGAAACACAGCCCTTCCCCCTGACTTCAGCAAAGCATTGTGGTGTAAATTTATGGATCTCATTGATATTTTTCCTGATTTACACAACAGTAAGCAGTACATAGAGCACAACAGTAACTTAAGTAGCAGTGGGCCTTAAATATTTATCTGGTTTATTTTTAGAATGGCAGTTGCAGCTATTTATAGAGCAAAGAAGCAGTGACACAAATCTGACTGGATTCCTTCTTTGCTTTGGATCTGCGCTAGAGAAGCAGTTGGGAGTTTTTGACCACAAGCTCTTATTTATGATGTTAAATTTGCTCAGATTAATATGTTACAGGCTTCATTTTTCAAGAGCCTCTGAACCCCTGCTTACAAGCATAAGGGATTTTGTTACCTCTGTGAAGGAGCATTGATGCAGCCTAAGAGCAGCTGTGAGACTGCCCTGCGCTGCTGTGCAGGCACTAATACATTACATGGATTTATCCGTGGGGAAAAGTCCCAAGAGAAAACACTCTTCTGGTGGGTCATTTCTTACCCTTAAAACCCCAGAACAGAATATATTCTGCCATGGGAGGCTTTGCTGGATGTGGGATGGGCGGATGGGGGTGTTGCTGTGAGTGTTGCTGTTGTGTATCTATCTATGCCAGTGTGGAGGGGAAGGACATTCCCTCTGGAAAGCAACGTGAGGAGTAAACTAGGTGGATGGAGATGCCAGGAGAGAGTGTATGTGCTATATGTGCTGACTCAGAAATTAGCACTTTTGGCTCTTAGGCCACTGGTTGATACTTGGCTTAGCTTAGTAGTTACCTAAATCTGTTGTTTCCTTTTGATTCCAGAGGGTTTGTGGTAAGTACATGGGTGATCCTACCACTGATGTTGACATCCTGACTGAGTCTCAGACACCAGGGCTTCACTGCAGCTGCACAGCCCTCCCCCCATACAGACAGGCAGGTCAGCACCTGGCAGGACCAGTTTTATTGCTGCATCCCTCCTGTGGAGAAACAGGGCTTGCCCACTGTCATGAACTTCAAAACATCATTCTGTATTTCATTTAAAAACAAACCTTGAGAGCCTGGGAGGGAAGGAGAACTAACAGAAGAAGGCAACCCCCTGTGTTTGCTATGAGAAACCACAGAAGGTGGTATGGTTTTGTAAGGAGGCCACGGGAGCAATGTTTTATTTATGGATAAGTCCATGTCTGTCTGTCTTGTGCCTTCAGATTTATCTTTATACTGACTGTTGTTTCTTGTTTCCACATTTATACAGTAGCCTTTAGTAACTGTCCTGAGATTTGATGAAGCACTCTTGGAAGAAGAATTGCTAGCAGTGGTAAACAAATGTGAAAAGAATTATTCTCTTTCCAGCGTTTCTTGAAATTAAATTTTAGCCCCGGTGTGCTCAACTAGCTTCAGGATTAATCTCTGTATTGTCAAAGGAGCCTGTCAAGCTCTTTTAGATCAAAGGAGGCTGTTTTGTATTAAGAAGATTCTGATGATGTTTTCCAGCTCTTGGGTACAACACAAAGGCAACCTGCGGCTCTCCACTGCTGTTTGACCCGTTGTGTCTTGCTGCTTCCTATTTTCGTCGATGTGTGTGCTCTGCCAGGTCCTGCACAGGCAGGTGGCCATTGGCACCCCCATAACCAGGCACTTCCAAACTACCTAAAATATCTCCTTGCTCTCTCAGAGCCTGTCTGGTCAGGATTGTTGGTGGTTTCTTTTCACAGCTTGCTGTTCCTTACGGATGCACCGCTGTACACCTGCACCCACACGGAACCCACCGGTGCGCAGTTCCTGTTGCTGGCAGAGCACGCCAGCTTGGCATGCATCCCCTCCCTTCCCAGCATGCCTGGCCTTTCTAAATTCCTACTTTTCCTGCTTTTAGACACAGTCCTCTGTCATTATACATTTTCTGAACAGGCTGCTTAATGACTTTTTTTGTTCCTCACCAACTCAGAATTTTTTGACTGCTGCATTTGTTCTATTTAAATATAAACATGGGAGAGACTAAGAAATAAGTGCTATGGAATGATTAGGTAGAGATATGCCAGTGGCTTTGCCTGGTTAATGGATTTACATTGTACATTACTCACAAGCAGCTTCCCAGTGTCTTTATCTAAAACAAGGTAATTTGCTTAAAGGGCTGTGTTTTTGTAAAATGCTGATAAGCAGCGATGCTTGGTGCGTGTATGGGTGTCTAGGCAGGGAGAGGCAGGATAGGATGTACAGTCATTTTGTCCCTGCTAGTCACAGCCATTCCTGCAGGTACCTGAGGAATGCAGGATGTGCCCCAAATAGATCTTTACAAATATTCCCTGATGGAGTCATTTCAGCCTCTCCTGACATCCGCATTAGCTCTTGCTGACAGCAACAGGATTTTTGTGACGGTGACTGCAGCAGAGTACAAATGCTTTTCTTCTCCTTTCATGCCAGCCAGCAAGTGAAGGTACAGACTTGCTGTGCTGACTCAGAGGAAAGGTTGAACAAGCCTGGGCTCCTGCCTCTGACAGTGGCCAGAGAATCTTCAAGAAAGTAAAAGAAGTAAACAAGCACTTTTCCCTGCTTCATCCTTTTCACAAAGTGAGTGTTTCCAGCTCTGGCATCTATAAGGATGCATCTATAAGGATAAGAAAGGATAACTTAAAGAAATAGAGTGGCAAGGTGAGGAGAGAGGCTTTCTCTTCAGAGTACTAGCAGGGTTTAGTTTTCTGATCTGGTGCCAAATGCAACAAAGGTACTTGCCAAATTCCCTTGCAGCAGGACTTGTCCAGGGGCTTTACAGCTTTGCACCTCTCTCTGTGTCCTGCTGTTCTGATTCTGTTGGACTCAGTGGGATTCCTCTAGTGCTGAGCCTGTGTGAAAATCCAGCTTCTCCTGGCTGCAGGGCACATGTCCAAGAGTGTGAAAGAGCGGGAGAGCCCAGTTCATGCCATTAGCAGGGCAAGGATTTAGTGAGAGCTGTAACTTCTTCTTGGCTGTTTGAAACTGGGGAAGGACACATGTGCTGAGCAGGGAGACAGCCTGATTTATCTTCTGTGCAGTTTATCACAGTGACCCGTGGACTGAGACCACCTTCTGAAAGTGAGGGGTGATGCTAGGCTGGTCCCCGTGGTTCCTAGCATCTACTCATGACCAACTTGTCTCATGCTCCAATTTCCTCTGGATGTGGAGCCACATTCAGTGTTGTTATAAACCTGCCAAAGGTTGTGGCATCAGTAGCAGGCTCCTCTGAGGCACAGGTGCCTGGAGGAACCTGGCTCAGGATTAGGATGCTGGATTATGTATGCATATAATGCTGAAAATGCACAAGAGATGCAGGCATAAGAGTCACTGCAGGTTGAAAGCCAAAACTCCTTTTCAATGCACTGCCAGCTTTTTAAACTGCACTGGCCTTTCCAGTTCTATAATACGGCTATGAATGCGAAGGGATAATTTATATGTCTGTCTGTCCATTATGTCAAAAGGTTGAAGTTAACTGGAGACTGAGCTTCTGGCTTGGATTTTTCTTTCACTCCTAGAAAAAAAAAAAGCCTTTTTAAGGTGTTTATTTCAAAAACAGCATGGTCTGGAAACAAGAGCTTTCTTCTGTGTCATTAAACATCAAGTCTGTTCCCAGAACTATGTGTCCAAAGGAAAGCATCCCTAGGCAGGCATTATTTGCCAGCTGACTTGGACCTTTGGCACTTCCCAGCTCTGAGCAAATTTCCTCAGCATGGAGACACGCCACAGAACCGGTGAGCTTGCAAACACTGTTCCCTGCTTCAAAGGAGTTACAGTACCAAACACACCAGGGGATCCTGCCAGCTCCGTAAGCCAAACAGGTTGCATTCTGAGGAGGTCAGAAACAACTTAGACACACCTGGAAATACTCATAAAGCCCTTGAGCCTCATCATTGTTGCTCAAGGTGTCCAGCAGCTCTGCAAACATTCAGATAGAGTCTGAGCCAGGCAGGTGTGGCTTCAGCAGCTCATATGCGCAAAAAAACTCAGCAGGCTGGAATCACACAGCTAAGGCTTGTCTGTTTCTTAATTTGTTGTTATCTAAGTCTCTGTAGTCCTTGTAGGGAGATAAGATGCTGGCTTTTCCAGGTATCCACATGTAGAAAGGACAGGGATAAAAATATCCATGGCTGTGTTCAAAGGCAGTGAGAAAAAGCAGTGCCTGTGGCACTCCTAGAAAAAAAAAAAGCCTTTGCTCCACAGGCAGATGGCCACTGCCTGTGGCACAGCTCTGCTCCTGCCCTTCCCATCCACGCTGCCTGTCATCAGCAACAGCATCTTCCAGCCCAAAACACCTGTGTTCACTAAGCTGATCTTGTGTGACCACAGGATGCCTTTAGAAGAATGCTAATTTTAGAGAAACACAGAGTACTGCCACTGGCTGAGAATTAAGAAACTTTTAAAACACCTCTAAGTGACCAAAATCTGCAGTGCTCAAAATCGTTGTCCAATATTCTGTAGGCATATATTGCTCTGCAAATGTTCTCCATTGTTGGTTTTGCTTCCAAGCTGTGCATCCACGCCAGGTGCTATATTAGTTTCTTTTTCTGTGAGTCATAGCACCACAGCCCTGAGAGAGATCGTTGCTACATCCACTGAAAATGGAGTCTTCAAACCTTTGGAGAAGAAAATGGAAAGGTTGTGGAGGGGTTACCCATTGAGTGCACAGACCTTAAAAATGAGGGGAAACAGGAACAGGGAGACTCTGGGGGGAACAGTGGCTGGAGTGCTCCTCAGCCCCTTCCAGCAGACAGATGGAACACATTTGGGTCCACTGACTCTTCTTCATTTGAAGGATAATTAGCTGTTGGGCTTTGAAGCCTTACCTGCATGGCTAATGTGTGGTTAGGATGCCCAGAAAGGGGGCTGAGTGCTGAGATGTTCCACGCTGCTCTGGGTTTCCACTGTTGTGCTGCAGCTGGGACCAGCTTTCGGTGGGGAACCGGACCGGCTGCTGCTGCTCTTGCTCTGAGCACTCATAAACAGAATTTGCTCCCTCATGAGAAATATTGCTGAGATTTAAACTGTTTTGATGCAAAGCAATGGTATTACAGATACTGTGCTGTTACTGATTTAGTAAGATTTATATTTCCAGCATGGCTAACAGGTAGCCTTGCTGTGGATTGTTTGATGTTCCTCAGAAGCAGACATTCTTCAGTCAGGGTTTCTTGTTCCCTGATGCTGCAAAACACCATGCCCTTCCCAGTCCAAAGGCAGCATTCCTCCTTTGTTCACTACTGGCATTTGCAGGAAAGAAATTCTTCCGTTTCAGGCTGAAATAATTCCTCCCCAGTGGTTTTCAGCTGTATGTTTTCAGTGTATTGGGAGCAGAACATCTGGCCGGTATTGTGTGGGGCATAGCACGTGGATCTGCAGGACCTTTTTCTGGTTTAGAGGGAAGTAAAGGTCCTGAATGGCACAGAGGGAAGACAGTGCCAGAACTAGGCAGAATGAGGGTCAGGCAATGCACTGCCACCATGGATGGGATATGAGTGAGCTGGGTTTAAAGAGTCTTGGTTTGGCTATTGGTCCTCTCAAGTGAGGCTTGACTACAAAATCATGAACCTCAGGCAGTTTGGAACTGGGATTTCTTGTTTAGAGATGGTACATTCCCTGCCACAGAAACTGCATTAACTCCTTTAGTGACAGTTTGTAACACAAATCCTGGCTGTTTAATTGGATTTATCATGGCTATTGGGAGCATAAATGTGTTTACAGATTTGTTTTGAAAGCTTTTTTGTCTGTTTTTCTCATAGCAAGTCAACTTCCATGTGGTGAAATTATGTTCAAGATGTTCCCTGTAGCACTGGAATAATGTCAGATTATACTGCGTGTGCATGTTGTTCTTCGAAAGGATTTTAGCTGAGGCTCGATACACTGTGGCAGGAGGAGAAAAGGAGCTTAGTTTTTTTTAAGAAAGGCATAAAAAGCTTAAAACACAAAAAATTCTGTCAAATCCTGTTTCCTTATTAGAGGAAATACTTGTCTCTGTCTACTGAAGTGTGAAACTTTTTCCCCTTTAACTTCCTGCTCCATGCAGCTCTGCCAGAACTCAGTCCACACAGCTTGCTACTGTAGTGCCACAGCCTTTCCAGCATTGAAAGGCTGAGGCAAACACAGCAAGACATTTCAGAGACAAGCGTTTAGGGGAAATAAAAGAAGAGATGACTTTCATTTGTTTTGGAAAGTGTCTTAGTTTTTCTTTGGTTTATGGTGTGGCCTGGAAACTTGCAGTGGGTTTAATGTAGTTGTACAGGAGGCCCATGTGAAGCCTGCTCACATCCCAAGCCACGGGGCTGGCTCCAAAGGGATGCTGTGATACAGGAATCACCCCCTTGGGTGTCAGGGGCTACAGCACACAGTGCTCACTGTTAGATCTGTCTTATTTTTTTCTTTATTTCTATTATTATTATTATTAACTTGAATAACCATGCAACTTAAAGTGCAATTTCCTGTCTGATGGCAGTTCCGATATTAAATGTCACATCTGCCTAATACTTTAATCCTTAACTATGACAAGTTTTCCCAGCCCTTCTAAAAGAGGCAGTTGTGCTATGTTTCACTCCCTGCTGAATGACAGTCAGAACCCCAAATTTGTTCCACAACCCATCATTATTACTACTCCTAATTGTTGTTATTAGTAAGCCTTGTAAGAGGAGTTACTTGGAACAGCAGCACGACTCTCCTCATCGTGGGAAAGGTCAGGGTTTTCAGATGTCACCGTTTGCAGCCTGTCACTCCGTGTGTCGGTCACAGCTTTGCTTTGTCAAAGCTGCACTGAAGGGCAACTCTCAGGGACATGCCTCTGCTCTCTCTCGCTGCTGCCCGAGTCCATCCCCTCCCCACAGTGCCTCTCTGTCCTGGGCGAAGCTGGCGAGCCCTTGGCTGAGGTCGGCAGTGCAGGGAACAATGCAGGCATTTGAGAACTAGAAAGCTCAAAGCTCGTGTTCTTGTGACCAAAAGGATGGATGGAAAGATCAAAGAAGAGGACACACAGCTTGGGAGGGTGCAGTGGGTTTTGGAAGCCAACGGCAGTCAGGCTCAGTGCCTGTGATGCACAGAGCATTGCTGCTGTGCCACAAAAATGCGGATGGAAAGGCACGAGGAGCTTGCAGCTGTGCTTTGCTTCTCAAGGAGCTCCAGGCAGTGACTTGCCTTTCTGTCATAAGCGCTAATGAGGTAAGGGAGCAGGAGAAGGGATGCAGGCAGATCAGAGCCCGGTGGAAAGGGAAACCCATGTGGCAGCTGCTCTCTAAAAACAAAGCTGAGTGATCTCTGGCAATCACATTTCTGGTGGCCCTGTGTGGATCCGCACCACTGAGAGTCTGGCCCCAGAAACTGACAGTGGCAGCAGAGCTGAGAGCAGGGTAACTCTGTGAAGCTTCAGGTAATAGTTCCCATTGGGTTAGCTACCCCCAATCTGCAGATCTACTTTGCCAATTGAAAATTTGGCTTTGATTTTAAAGAAGGGGAAAAAAAAAAAAATAAAAGCCTGAAGCTCTGGGCAGGTATGTAAGAATGTACCCAAGAATGTAGAAACACACCTCTGTTGGCTTAATCAGATAGATATTTGCCAAATTTTCCAGAAGAGTTTGTATATTCAGAAGAAAATCACATTTACAAATCAGCATGCTTTACAGAAACTTGGTGTCCAGACCATTTTACAGAATTTGGGTTTTTATTCTGCGTCAATCAGGGTAAAAAGCTTGAAAGATGAGCTGTTTTAAAGCATTTCACAAGACCCATGAGTCATGCAAAATCCTATCGCATTTTTCCTCTGGTTGAAATCACAGAAGTTACGAATGCTAAAAGAGTTATTAGATCATAGATAAAGAATGCTGCACAATGGGTTGCTGAAAATAAATAAATAAAACCCCCTAATTTTCCTCCAGCTTCTAATTCCCTGGGGAAGAATTCAAGAGGCAAGAGCAGAGTATCACAGCTCACCCTCAAAAAGGAGTGGCGTGCAGCTGTATCCCTTGCAGAGTTGCTATTCCTTCTCTTGGTTTCTTCACTGCTCCAGGCAAAAGGAGATTTTAAAACCACTCCTTTATCTAGCACAGTTAATTTCCCCACCCTGTACCAGCTCAGCTTCTCTGGCAGGTATGTTGGGGGATGGTGGACCCAAGCTTTCATCTGCTCCCAAGTCCTCTGCTAACAAAATTGCCCATTTGTGATCCCACAGAACCTGCTCCTTACTCGGAGAGATCCAAGCAGGCAGGTAGAAGGTGACACTGTGTTTATATAACTCAGCTCTACCCGTGCTGCCACTTCTGTCATGTTA
The DNA here is from genome assembly GCA_013397175.1 of Platysteira castanea. Classification (NCBI taxonomy): domain Eukaryota; kingdom Metazoa; phylum Chordata; class Aves; order Passeriformes; genus Platysteira; species Platysteira castanea. Next base: position 369,083 of record VYXC01012506.1, on the reverse strand, counting down.
GGATACCTGTATCCCCCAGGTATTTTTATTACTAGAATAAATCCTGCCTGGAACTACTGCTGGGATCTGTGGGTAAGTGCTAGGCTGGCCTTTCAACTTTTTTCCCCCATATTTATTTCTTACACTGCTGTCACTTCTGAAGTCCTTCTCCTTTTAGTTTCTTTTCCCTGAAATGCTGTGGTTGTGTTTCCCAGACGTGTTCCTTGTCGATCGGGAATTTCTAAAGGCTGAGAAGGAATTGCAGGAAAGCAGTAGGTAGTGGGTCTTGTGTGACCATAAACCATAAAAACATTTAATCAGAGGGAAAGTCTCACTTTCTATTTCAGTCACTGTTTTTTGTAGCACATATTAGAGGCCAGAAATTAATTTTGGCACAAATAAAGTAAATTCAAATAAGAGAAGAAATGTGCCATTTTTGTCAGTATTTTGTGGGGAATAAAAACCCAACTGAGGGAAAACAATTATTTTTAATTGCTTACATGATTGAAATCTGTATGATTAAACTGGTATGTAGCTAAGGGAAAATAGTGTAGTTCAGCAACTTTGCATGTGGCACAGAGATGAATAGTTCTGCTTCTCAACAAAACCTGAAACGTTCCCACTGTTCAAGAGATTTCTAATGACCTCTTGTTGCTACTTTTTTCAGGTTCCCTTTTTCACACATTTTTTTCTTTCCAACAGTCATTTCATCCTCTCTCTAAACAGTTCCCACTGGAGAAAAGACAACGGAAAAGAGAAGTGCAGCAGCAACCTTTGGGCATTCATCTTCTTCCTTATTCCCACTCCGGTGTAGGATCTGTCATCTGCCTCTAGCTGTACATGTGAAGGGTCAGTAACACCCTTGAAACAGGTAAAATTAAACCTACGTCTGGAAGGTTGCAAAATTCCACGCATTGTAACAAATGGTGATACTAATGTACTGTAAAATCTTTTGCGTATGTTAATGAGCTAGGTCTTGCCAATGCTAAAAATAAGTCTCAATGTAGAAAAGGCTTACAGAATCAGCAAAATTGCTCATTCCCCAAAAACTTTCATCCGTTGTCAAAAACACCTGATCATGTAAGATCTCCAACTCTCTGTTTCTTGTGGGGTAGCACCAGACCTACTTAGCCCTGCTCCTGCAGGTAGTGGGCCTAGTGAGCAATTTTAATGTCCTCTATAGTGAGGATGGTGATACAAGACTTCTCAAAACAGGTATGAAGATGCATCAGCTCAAGGTAACTCAGTCTAATTATTTGGATTGAAATTTTCCATGTCAAAGTCTAGCCAGAAGGTTTCATTACAGGAAATATTAGGTAAGAGATAAAGCTCCCAGCCCTCACAGTATTCATCACCTTGGGATGGATCAGCACCTTAACAAGATCGTATGTTGTTCTGTCTTTGAAAAGCTGGCAGTGAATTTTGGAAAGAAAAAGGCCTATACAGCCTTTTTATTTGTTGGAGTCAACCTTGCAGCCATCCACACAATACTCAAAGGTGGCCATGTCTTTTCTGCTTTGTTTCCTTAGCAAACTCTTTGGAAGAGGTTCTGTTCTGTGTGTACTTCAGTGTATTTCAAGGTGGGGTTTCACTTGCACGTAACCTTTCTCAGTGACGTCAAACTTGCACAGAGGGAAGCAAAGCCGCAGGCTTGGCTTTTGCTTGTTTGTTGCTGACCCCAGGTCTCACATGTCTGTGTTGGCCAGCAGTCACTTTCTGACAGATCACAAGGCTAGTCTTTGTTCCGTGTCACCCAGCTGTCACTGGTGCTCTCTAAGGCACTACCACCGAGGTTGTTTGTCAGGAAAAGGCAAAATTTGCTGCTCTACCTCAAGGAAGCAGCTAGAGGAAGAAAACAATGGGATTCCTGACTCTAGATCCTGTGGAGATGGCCACTGGTGGGACTGGTGACAGCTGTTGGAGCTGGTGATGTGTGTTGTGTGCCTCCAGCTGTCCCAGGGGGTGTGGCTTTGATGCAAGGAGCTGAGGTGATCACAGACATCTTGGTGGATTAGAGGAAGAAAATTTATGGTTTATTTATGTGTCAGTAGCAGCAGGATATCCCAGGCATGGGTCAGAACCCCCCGGTTGTGGATCCCAGTGAGAAGACAACCCCAGTTTCAGGAGACTGGGAGTGAATGTGTGAATTCAGCAGGGACAGGTGGAGGGGGTCTGTTACGGAATCACAGAATGGTCTGAGTTGGAAAGGGCCCACAAGGATCATCAAGTCCGACTCTTCAATGCATGGCCTGTACAGAAGTTTTGATGAACAGATACAGACTTTAGCAGACAAAATAACAACCGCCCCTTTTCCAAAGAGAGTGACTTGTAGGCGTTGTGTCAGGACTGCCTTAAAAGACAGCAAAATGCCTGCTTTATGGCTTTGGACAGATGTTTTGCCATGTGAAGGGCACTTTCTCTGAAATGTAAAGTGCACGTTTCTTTGTTCTTGTGCAGTGGATGTTCCCTGTGCTGGTGTGTCACCATGGCGCTGCACTGGGGAAGCTGAACATCAAAAGCTTTAGGGAGCTGTATGGCTCAATTGTTTCTGCTTTCATCATCCATTAAAAAAAAAAATCTAAATGGAAGATGAGAACCTGCCTGCCTTAGGTTCATATGGAAGCAATTGCAGGACCAGGCAGCAGCAGGGTACTTACTCAAAGTCAAGTAGATGGTAGGGCCTCTACAGGAAATCTGCAGCAAACAGATCATTCAGAAATAACTTTCTGAGGCTATGGGATGTAAATGAAAAGAAATAGCTAATCAAAAGGAAAAAACACTGAAAGGAAGTGTTTTATCTGATGTCAGAAGCTGTTGGCTTTCATTCTGATCTTCTTGTTTTTTACTGTGTATAGCTTTTAGAGTGCCCTTAAGTCTTCTCAAAAGGTTATTACTTTTCCAGTGGCATTAGAAAGGCTGAGATGGTATTTGCAATGAGGGTAAGTGACTCTCTTGAGGTTTTGGCACCCACAGCTCCAGATTAACTGGAAATGCAGGCATTTAGTAAATCTGAAAATAAGTGCCTCTTGGCCCTGTGCACTTCAGAGAAGTCAGCCTAAGTTTTGTGAGTAGGACCAGGGCAGGAACACAGTATATTCCACACAAGGGACATATATTGAGAAAAATTAAGCCCCCCAGAATGAATGCCAGCTCATAAGGTAGTGGCCTCCATGCTTTTTGTCCAGACTATCTCATCCATGGAAGTCTGGGAAGCCCTGCTTTTAGTTCCATTGATGGGAACAGCAAGACTTCTCTTTCTGATATTAGTTTAGGCTGACCAGAGGGGTAATTCTTACAAGTTTCTGTTATTTAAAATCTCCTCAGGTTTCCAGTTTCCAAAGTAAAAGAGCTCCATTTGAGGTCTGGAGTGGATTCAAGCAGCGACTGCTAATCCAGAACTGGTTCTTGAGATTCTGCACTGGTAGGCAGATGGCTTCAACAATGATGAGGTGAAAGGCCAGGGGGGACCTGGCACTCAAACACCAGCACAGGAGACAGAAGGATAATACCAGTGGGGCACGTGCACATACATACTCCCATATACACAGCCATGTCTCACTTGTACAGAAATGTTCCCTGCCTCCCCAGCAGTCACTAACCCACTGCTTTTCTTCCAGAAAGTAAATCCTTGACAGATTTGAAGTGATGAGTAATGACTCCACTTTCTTCCATTCCAGCTGCCACACAGGCGCGTACGTTGGTCCCTCATCGACCCAGCAAAATTTGAATGTCTTCCCCTTTTCATGTTGTCCTGTGTCTGCCTTATCACTTAGCAGTTGCTTGCTGTTGTGGTACAGTGGGATCACCTTCTTTCAGCAGGCTCTGTAATTGTGTTTCACAAGAAGAAAGAAAACACTGGTAAGCAGTGGTACACATCTAGGGAAAATGTCAGCACTTAAACCCGAGCCTTGCTTTTCCCTCTGAGCTGTCATAGCTGGATCCTCTGCCCTTCCTTACAAGTGGGTTTGAGGAGGTGGTTGTTTTGGCTGGAATTGGAGAGGCACAGGTGGTACCACCAGCTGTAAATTGGAGGAGGCACTTCCTGATTATGACCACTGCCTACACACAGATCACTGCCAAGAGAGGAGCTGGAAGGCGCAGAAGCCTTCTCCTTACTTGGAAAAGGAGGGTAGTCATCACTCCCCTCTCCTGCAGGCTTTCACCTGTAGACTTTGGGCTTCTTTGCCAGTGCTTGGCTTCCTAAAATGCTGTGATGTGAGCAACCATCAGCCACCAGTGAGATACGGATAAACTGAGGCACAGAGTAGTTAAACTCATGTATCTAACATTTAGGTACTGGGGTCTGTATATACAAGTGCATGGCATGTTTGAAAGCCAGCTTACTTTTTTAAGAGACTTCAGAATGGATTCAGATGTCTGCTCAGCCATGGCAAAATAAGTGGTAAATTACTTCCTGACCTCTGCAATGTCAAGATTTTGCCCTCTGACTCTAAATTCAGTGGAGAGAGGCTTGTACCAAGCTGTAGAGCAAGCATGCAGCAGGCTCACCTGTGAGGAGTTTGGAATGTTGCTCTCAGAGTCGGGGGAGGAATTTCAGAGGGCAGTGACAGCTACCTGTTCTCAACTGCAAGCACATACCCCCACTGGCACTCACACACTTTTAGTTCCAGGTTACAATTTTTTAGATATTGTCTGGTGCTTGTGTCTTTACCTTCACATAATAGAGACATCTGTTTGCTGGCCTTGACTTGCCTCATCTTCAGGAAAATTCGGCTGCCTTGACACCCTGTGTGCTGAAAGCCCTTTCCCTGGGGAGATGCCTTGGCCTATCACCACCTCATAGTCTTGGTTTTCTGTTGTGGTGCACGTGGCTAGAGCCACACAAACCACAGACTAAAGGTGGTCTAAAGAAGCCCAAGGCACCGCACTCTAATACCGCAGCTAGGCTGAGTTTGTTCCAAACTCCCAGGATCCCCCTGTGCCTAAGTTTGCATATGGTTCTGTTATTGGTTGCAGTTTTCTCCTCCCTGAGTTGTGTAATCTCTTATGTTGATATATGTGCTTCATTGCCTATGCATTGCTTCTGGAAAGTTCTGTGTTGTTTGATACCCTATTGGTTAGTTCAAATTGAACCCTCCCCTGAGACATTCCTATTATTTATCCCTTGTTACCTCCCTCTTACCCTTCTCCCATTGGTTGTTACCCTATTCCCCTCCTTTCCCTGCCCCCCCTATAAAAGGGGCTCTTAACTGTCCAATTTGCTCTTCTGCCTCTGACCTTCCACTGGGTTAAAGTGCTGGAAACCACGCAGAGAGTCCCTCTCCTCCTTTGCCTCCCATCAGCCTGCAGTGTGCTCCTCGCAGGGAGGCTGCAGAGTCTGTCTGGCTGCAGATCCACCTCCTGCAGCTCAGGATGCTGCACAGCCTCCGGGCGGCTGTGGGATCGCGTCAGTTTTTACTCCTTGTCCTAAATGTGGATCCCCTGCATGGGGTGCAGCAACTGAGGGAGAGGCACCAGAGGGTTCACCCACCACTGCGCACTCCACGCCCACGAGCACCAGAAGAGAGCCAGATTAAAAGATTAAAGTCCCAAACTGCAAACTCCCTTGGGCTCCCGATGAGATCTGAGTGCCTGGCTGCGAGGCCAAACTCCCACTCCGGAGATGTGGAGCTGTGCATGCTGTTGCTCTCGCCGGAGCTGCCAGCTCGTGGCATCCCCTCCTGCTGCTGGCTCTCACTGGTTTTATGGACCGAGAATTTAATAATAAACTAGTTTTGCCCTGAAGGAGGGTCCCGAGTGATGCCTTGGCAATACCCAGGGGCTCAGGGGATGGCTTTATGCTCCCCTCGTTGCACACCTGAATTTTGGGGTTTGTAGCCTCCACTGGCACCCTGCTTGCTTGTGTTGTGGTGGCTGAATTGCTTTGCTTGGGATATGGAATGGGGCTGGAGAGGGAGGGGTAGCAATCAGCAGCATGGTAACCACATGGGGAAGGTCGTGAGTCCTTTGATGCCATCTGCTCGTTTCTTAGAGGTCTCTTACAAGACTCACCCTAGCAAAACTACCACTAGGTATGCTTGTAGGCAGTGTATTTTCTTTTTTTTTTTTTTTTCTCCCACTTGATCTTCATTAGGACTGGGCAAATAATTGCCTTTTTGGGTTTATGGCTGAAAGGCACAGAAGTTAAACTGTCACAAAGCACTATTACTGTGTTTCTGTCCATCATTTTTATTTGACCGAAGCAGTGAGTCCGAGTCAAAATGTTGATTCCATCATGAGCACAATACTCAGCATGCTGAGCTCTCAAAAGCAATTTTTTCCTGTTTCTGTTTTTTAAAATATTGTTTTAATATTTTTGAGTACTTTGTTAGCAGAAACATGTTGTTTCAAAGCAAAAAGTTCAGCCCTGCTGTTTTGAAAGCATTGAAATAGTGCATTTTGACTTCTCAGCAGTTGTTCCTCCTTCTCCTGCCTGTGCTTTTCAGATGAAGCTCTTTGTCAGACACGGGCTGAACCTGTGAAGATGTTCAGTTCTGGAGCTCCCGGTTTCAGCACATTTCCCAGCTCTGCTTCCCAAGTGCCCAGGTGACTCCAAAGTACAGTGTGTGCCAGCACCTTCTGGCCCTTGTAAGAAATGGTGTGGGGCTGTGTGGTGGGGAGCAGTGCCTGTGTGACCATGAAGTGCCCATCGTGCAGCCCTGCCCCACCTCCAGCTGTGGGAGCACTGGGATCTGTGCCTCGAGGGAGGACAGCAGCAGGACCTGTGTTTCCCAAGCCACTGAAACGGGCATAGCCAAAATACCACACAGGCACAGCCCTAAAGTGGAGTAATTTCCAGGTTTGTGCCTGTTTTGATGAAGATTAAATGCTTAATTTCAGCAGTCTTTTTTTATTACCTGTATGCTCACACAGGTCTTTGTGATGAATCTGTATCCTCCAACTGATTATAATTAGTGCACTGTTTTATTTACATAGGATTAATGTAATTCAAATGACTAGATGAAATTCTTTGATCTCCAGGGTACAAGAGGTGAGATTATGGTGATTTACGATTTTAAACAGTTGCTCCTGGCCATAAAGTCTATTCATTTGAAAATCAATAGAAAGATATCACTTGCCTTGTTGATGAGATAATTTCCTCTGCTACTCAGCCCTGACCTATTCTCCCAGTTTTTACCATCCTGTCAAGTTTAAATACCTTTCTTTTTCCTGGAAACTCTTTTCCACCTGATCCTGCACAGCTCTTCTGCGTGTCTGGGGTACTCTGCTTTTAATTTGAAGTCACTTTCTGATTTATATGCTCCAAGCATGCAAATTCTTCTTCAAAACTCTTTTCCCAACTATGCATTCAGTCAGGTGCTGTAGCTGCCAAAAATACATCCAGCTCCTTATTTGTTCTTTGTTGCATTGGGTGAATTTATAGGTGCAGTGTATTGGAGACTGTAAACTTTCTGATCTCTAACAAGGGCTGTAGTCTGTTCAGCAAGTCCTGCCCATTGCACAATGGTATGAATATTTATGATGCTAAATAATAATGCTTGCCTCTGACCCTCTTCATCAGCAGATCTAGCATTGCTTCACTGAGGAAGCAGTCAAATCATTATCCTAATATCCAGATGGGGAAACTGAGGGTGCTGCAAGGTGAAGTAACTTGTCCAATGTCAGCAAAGGAGAGCTAGAAAGGGAATGCAGCTGTCTCTGTCCCCAGCTACATAGTATAGCCACTAGACCCTGCAACCTCCTCAATGACAGCTCATGAAATTTGTCTTTATGCAATGCATTCTTCTCTATTAACAGCAAACAATTCCAGTGTTTTCTTCACAGGTATTAATAGCCTCCCTGAGAAATAAGTTTCAACATGCATTTTCAGCAGCTCTTGTGTGTGTGTGTTGTGCCCCAGCCAGCAGCTGTGACCTGCTAGGAGGCAAACTGGGGCGAGGTTGCACGTACGCCCCTGCACTCTGTTCCTCTGCTCCAGCACCCCTCCGCTCCTCCAGTGGCAGTCAGGGAGGTTGGGGACCGACCACAGAGACATTCTGCAATACCAGCTGCTCTGCTGGCAGCCTTGGAGTTGCCTCTGGGTCTGACTTACTGTCTTGTCTCCTTGAATATAATTGCTCACTGCTGATTTCTTTTTTTCCTTTCCCTTTGATTCTGTAGCACTCGTACCCTACTCAGATTCCTCATCAATCTCGCAATCTGGGGAGTCTGAGGAAATAGAGAATGGATCATCTGCAGACTTCTTCTGTATATTATCAATGTGCCCCTATGCCATGTGTCATTCCAATCTCTTTTTCCTTTAATCAGACAGAACATCAGAGTGTCAGGCTGCACCAGCCAGCTCTGTGTGCTGGGCGGGGAAGGACTGAGCCATTTCTGCGGAGGTGCTCCCAGCTCCCTAGAGGTGTTGGTACATCTCTGGCTTCCCCCTCCCTAACCCTTTTACCTCCCCACAGCCCACACTGTTCAGCTCAGCCTTGCAAATGTTCTATGGCAAGGCATGTTCTGCCCCTGGCCGAGCCCGCTGGGGCATGACTGCTTGAACAGCACTGGCTGCAGGGAGTCCTTGAGGAGTGGCAGAACATGTCTGCCTGGAAATCCGTGTGTGCCGGAGATGAACCCATCTCTCGTTATTTGGAGGTCTCGAGGGACCAAATCACTTCGTGGAATTGGCCAAAATTTTAATGACTTCTACCCAAGTACCTTAGCACGGTTGTAGTAAAAGCATGTGTAGAAGGTTGGGTGGGTTTATGTGGGTGCAAGGGTGCGTGTGCTTTTTATACATTATACTGGAAGTTCAGAAGCTTTTCAGTATTCTGTAGGGCCTCTGTCATGAAGATCAGACTAGGTAGTCCACACTAGGTAAGAGCCTTAAATTTTGGCATTTATTCCCTAGCTTGTAAGCATTTTAGGAAGGAAAGGAGATCTGAAATAGAGATGAAGTTCTGCCACCTTCATCATTTGTTTAGTGTTTTATTCACTTAGTGTTACAGTTTTTTGCTTTTGCCTACCTACTCTCAGTACACTACAACCATTTCAATATTGAAATATAAGAGTATAGAACAGCCATAAAATTAACAGTATTCTCTCCAACCCTCCCTTCCCATTTGTGCAGGGCAACACCCAAAGGACACTTTTACCTTCAGATGTCAGGACGTGTGGGACAGGGAACAGACTCAGAGCTTGTGTGTCCTCTGGGGGATGTAAGCAGAAACAGTACATAGACATGAAAGTGTTTGAATGTTAATGATAGGACAGTGCTGAAAAACACTTTAAAAACACTTCCCTACTTTTTGCTGGGGAAATCTCAATTTGTTGGCTGCCTCTGGCTTTTTGCCCAGCATTCTCAGACCTGCTGGTGAAGGGAGACAGCAGAGCACGTTTGTCCTATTTGTCTTTCCCAGAGTGAGATGCCAGACTGGAGCAGATACGCTGCTGTTCATGTTCCTAAGGACACACTACTGTGGGGGCTATAGTCTATTCAACCCTTTCCTATACCTGCCCTGATACACTCAGTAGCCCACGGCAGGGGTGAGTTACACCTCACTCACCAGCAGCCTCTAGAAGCACAGCCGAGTGGTGTGAGAATCTCCACAAATCCATCCGAATGCTCCCGGAGCAGTGCTCTTAGTCTCTCTCTCCCTAGGATACACACTCACAATCCCAGGCATGCAGTAGCCCTGTCTGAGTCCCAGCACAGCATCTGCATCTCCCTGGGTGGACTTCAGTGATGTCCCGGGAGCTTCTTGCGGGAGAAAGGATTTGTGTTGGGCACTCCTAGTGAAAGTTTGGCTTCTCACCTTGACATGCATTGTTCCTGCTCCTTTTTTTCCATAGGAGTGGCTGAATTTCTGTTGCACGGTATATAGAGCATTTAGGAAGAAAAGTCTATAGAAGTGTGATACTAATAATATTTTACGGCTCTAATTACCATGATTGTAGTGCCTAGAGGCGTATGCAAAAACATTTTGAGTGGGTGGAGAGGAGGCAGTGCTGTGAACATTTTTGTGGTTTTGCTGGGCAATGCGCAATGGAGTTTTCTCATGGGAACCACAGCATGCCAGGGAGAAAAGCTGCCTCTGCCTCCTCGTCTGCTCTGCTGGGATACTGGATCACACCCCAAAGACAGGGAGACAGCCCCAGTCACTCCAGTTCTGGGGAAATAGAACAGCCCCCCACACTCTGCTTTGCAGAGGGGCTCTAGGGGCAGGTGCCGCTTGTTCCTCCAGGCAACAGGTATTTTTCCTCAGGCAACCTCCCTTCCATGCAGTCAGCGGCAGCCTCACCTGCGGGGTGATTTTAGGATTGGGCAAGCGCTGATTTGGGGCACGGACGTTCCAGCAGGCTGGAGAGCAGCGTGCCTGGTCTGGGTCAGGGTGAGCAATGCAGACAGAGCTCCCGCCAGCCGCCCACCCGTCCGTGCCGTGCCTGCGTGGGCAGCGCCGGGGCGCACAGAGGGCCCTGTGTGGCACCCGCCAGCGGCCTGCCCCACGGCCGGCCCCACTGCCAGCAGGCCTAACGCCATCCAGGGTCACAACCAGCTGGGAAACAGGGAAATACCCCATGCAGTTGTTGAATGAAAGTTGTTGAAGGAAAGTTTTTAGAGTTCGGGTGTTACAAAATAAAAAGGGTATGAAAAACAGCGCTTGCATTTCCCCAGCTCCAGAATGCAGCCCTGCATTCTCAGAAAACTTTTAAAAACTTTTAAAAACTTTGTTCCTAGATAATATATTAATTTTGAGGCGTTTTTATGTAGTTTTGGTGACAGCGATTCAACATAGATGCTACAAAGCCTCAGCCTTCTATTGCAAGAATTGAAGGAGAAATTCAATTTTGTTTGGAGTTGTTTACCAAGGAGTCAGGTCATGACTGCTTCCTGCCTGGCCTGTCCCTGCTCAGACAAACAGCTATGAGGTGCAATGGAGCCAAGGTATGGATTAGAAGGCAAGGAAAAAGGAAAGGAAACCTTGTGTGAAAGGTATTCCCAGCTCTAGGCAGAGCAGGACGTTGCCTACAAGACAAGCGTATTTTATCGAGGCTTTTTTCCCCTCACTTGCTAATTTTTTCCACCCATTTAATGCTTTTTTCTATTGTTATTTGCACTAAATATGAGTTACCTAATTTATTACTTATTACTTAATTTATCACTGAAACATGACTTACTTAAAAACGCATAGTTTAACCAATTCTCCATCAGTAAAACAAACACATGCTCTTATTTCTCCTCGCTTGAACTAATACTTGGTACTTTCGCACCGGTTTCTGCACAGCTGCGTTTCACACCCCAGGCCGGCCCTTTCTGCCCCCTCCGCCGCCCCCGGGGCGGTGTGCCCGCACCGGCAGGGGCCCCTCCGCCGGTTCCCGGGGTGTTTTTCCACGGCGGGACCGAGCGGGAAGTTGGGAGCCGCGTTCATCCCGCGGGGGCGGCGCGGGGGGGTCGCGGCCCCG
>VYXC01012506.1:282582-357366 GCA_013397175.1 Platysteira castanea | reverse complement strand
GGCCGCTCCGGCGGGGTCCCGGGCGGGGGGCGGCGGGGGCGGTGTGGCACCGGCCGCGCCCCGGGCTCTGCGGAGCCGTGCCCCTCTCCGGTTCGGACGCGAGGGGTTGTCCGGGCGCGACGGCACCCCGCGGGGAAGCCCCGACGGAGAAGCCGCCCCGGGAAGGCTCCTGTCACCGGGCTCGGCGGCCGCGAACTTTGTGTGGGGACCGCAGCGCCCCGTCCGTGGCCGCGCTGTGGGTTTCCTTCCTGTGGGCTCCATCCCGCGGTGCGGGACCCTGCTCTGGAGGTATTTGTGCGCTCGTCTCGTCCTTACGCGAGGGTGTTTTTGCACGTTTCAAGTTTCTGATTAGTTGCGGCGAGGTACGGATTTGTACGTAAACGCGGAGCTCACTCATCGGCTGTATTTTGGCACATCTCAGAGCTAGACAAGACTATTTAATTTGCGAAGTCTCTCTTCTGCAGCTACATGTAATTTTCTCCTCCTGCTAAAAGTCCTTTGGAAACGCTGCGGAAATATAATGAATATGCAAAGCAGCCAGCTCTTAAACCCAAACCCAGTTTGTCTTCAGAGACTTCTCAAAACGCCCAAAGTGATCAAGATACATTATGAAATAATCACTTTTGCCTAAAATACAGGGATGTGATGTTTCACACTTTCTCCTTGTATTCCTAATTTAATTGGTGACAGCTCAATTAGAATTCACCTGAAATAAAATCTCTAAAAATCGGTTAGAGTTGCTCGGTGGCTTTTACTTCCAGTGCAGCCTTAAAAAGCAGGAGAGCTGCTCGTGAAGTCCTTGTCCCATGCCTACATCCCACAGCTCCCGAGTTTTCCTTCTCCCGGTGCTTCACCCACATCCACCACCTGCCTCCTTCAGCCGCGTATCTTCTGCCACCTCCGGGAAGCGTGCGGCTCCGAGCTCGGAGCGGGCACAGCGCGGAAGGAACGGGTGTTTTCCCGTGGTTCAAGATGCTGAGTGGGGCCGCTACTGCCGCTGCCCGCTGTCTTGATAGAGGGAGCAGGAATAGGTTGTGTTTCCTGCGCTAGCTGTGTACAAATATTTAAGAGTGCTCTGTGGTGTCTCTGTGGTTTTTGTTTTCCTTTTTCCCAGGAGTTATGTTTGTGGTCAGAGTTAAGGTGACAGCCAGCGTTTGGAGAGGAGGGCATGGCATGTGGGGTGATGGGCTGTGGATGTGAATGAGGTAATGTGGAAAATCAGAATGCATGGTTGTGGGTTGCAAAGGCTGAGTGAAAATCTAACTTGTGATTTCCTGGTTCTCCCGTGGCTATAACAGTATGCAGCCTTGCATGTATTTTAAACAGCTTTGTCTGCTGTGGGGACTTTTCTGGCTTCTTTGTTCTATATGTGAAAAACACGGGAGATGGCTGCTCTTCCCTGTGTGTTCTGACACTTCTCACTGGTATGGACAGCAAACGAAGAAGGGGGAGAGGTAGCAGCTCAAGTGCCGTGGCTGTGTTCATTTATTCCTGTAGACGTCCCTGTGCCAGCTTTGCATTCCTGCCTCTTGCTGGGAAAAGGGTTTGCAGTTGACCATGTGTTAGATGTACCTGCTCACTCCTAAGGCAGCACATCGTTCTGGCTGGCTTCTTAGGGTTTGCCAGAGGATATGACGATGCTGTTACTCCTGAACCAGGTGGGTTTGGGATCACAGATTAGACAGCCTAAGACTTACTGAGCAGGCTGCAGAAGAGGGGGGATCACACATGGTGCCCCAGGGCCTTATCCAAGATGCTCTTCCTGGTGAGGAACAGACACAAGTGTCCTGGCTGTGAGCTCACCCTGTGTCTTCTTGTTGTGTAACCTCTTCTTGTGCTCACCCTTTGCCCCAAAAGCATGGTCCCCAATGCACTAAGAAATGAGAACCGTGGTGGAAAGCAGTACTTCAGGTCTCTTAGATACAGCTTAAAGGTCACCTGAAAGATGTGGGGCGCTGAGACTTGAGTGGGTGTGCTAAGGCTTTGCGTAGCCGGCCTGGTGAGCAGAGCCAGCAGCAGCAGCAGCAGTGCCGGGTGTCCTTTGGGTTAGCAGTCTCCTCGGGTTCTGGCACTGCTGTGCTGCTTTCTCAGCGCTCCTTGCTTGTTGCTTGTCCCCTTCCTAAGCCTCATCTTACTCCTGCAGGTGGGCTAGCATAGCTGCTTCCCAGGCTTTGTAGGCTGTGACCTGGGCCGAACCAGGGACCAGACCGGTCATGTCTGGAGAAACAGCATAGCTGGCGGCGGGAGAGGCTGTCTCGGAAAGGGGAGGGAGGGAGCCTTCCTCTTGTTAAAGTTTAGAAATAACTTGGGATGGCATTGAGGTGAGTGCTGGAGGAGCTCTGTTTAATGCAGGAAGAGGTCAAAAGGAGGAGTGTTTGAAAATGCCTTCTCTGCCGAAATCAGTAGCAGTTGTACGTGGAAAAATTGCTCGGCTCTCTCAGGAGTTACTGTACTGAATCTAAAAAACAGAAAGGGTCTGTAAAGTACGAAACAAAGGGATTTCAGTCTTGCTTTAAATGCAAATCTCAACGCAGTCTGAACCGTGGACTCGCTGCTGACGCCTCCATAGTACATATTAATCCAGTTTTATCTGTCATGAGGAGATTTGTTGATTAGAAGCCTCTAGGTAAAGGCTGCTTGTGGACTGGTGCTGCTCTCCAGCCTGTGGGCTGGAAAAATGAGTTCAGTTCCATGGCTAGCCTGGAGCTCTTAGGCTGTGTGTAATTTCACTGCCACCATCCTCCCAAGATTCAATTTAGCTCTCTGCAAAGAGTCCATTTATGTAGATTTATGTAGATTTTGTGCTAAGATGAATGACTTTCAGAGGAAATAGGCCTTCTTTTAAAAGTTATATAAGTTAATTTGTGGTATTGATGGTGAAAAGTCAGTCTCATTTGAAATGGGAGAGTAGGAACAGTTTACTGAAATAACACTAAACCATAAGCTGTTAATTTTGTTTGTCTTGACAAAGTTTGTCAAGAGTGGGAGGATTTTTCTAAGAAATTTAGTGAAATAATGACTTTTTAAAAATAGTGAATTCTGTGCCCTGAAAAGGGTTACCTTTAAGTGATTTTCTGATTTTCCTTGTTGCTTCTTGTATCTTTGAGTGTAGACAGTACGAGATTGATTTTCTTCAGTGAACTATTATTTCCGAAGCCAAACTGTGTTTCTAACCTGTATAGCTCTTAAATGTTTACAGTTTCACCCTGAGTTCCGAAGAGTGTAGTTTATTAGCTTTTAAGCTCACCAGCAGCTCCTTGAGGTAGCTGCTCAAATCTAAACTGCTCTTGCTGTCCCTTCTGCTTTACACATTCTGGCACACAAGGAATGATATGTTCAGCTGATGCTTTGGGGGTTTTGTGTGTTTTGGGTCTTTTTTTTCCCCTGGGCTCCATCTTTCTTCCTGAAGAGATTGACTGTAGGTATCCTGTTGCTGCCACATACATTTCTGGAAAGTTTCTGTTGGCCTCTTGATTTTATTTTTCTCTAGTGAAGTTAAATCAGAATTTTGTAGCAAAAGCCTGATCTTCCAGGTGCCTCCTGAATAGAAGTTGGGCTCTGCTTGTTTTGTCTGTATGTTTGACTTGCTGAAGAAAAGGCCCATATTGTAAAAAAATCTCAAACCATTTTTTACAATATTTTACATGTTTTACAATATACAAAAGCACATAGTGTAAAAATAATTTCTCTCTGAGTTTTACATTTGATAACCAATCTCCCAGTGCCCCATAGCACACGTATTTGCTTGCATTGCAGTTTTGGAGTAAGGGGAGTTGCACATTATCAAAATACTTCTCCCCCAGTGTGTGCAAATCTTTCTGTAGGTGTTGTTTTTTAGGTTACTACTGTGTGTTTTTTCAAGTCCAGTGTGATGGTAGAGCCAGAGAAGTGCTAGCAGACCTGCTCAATGTTTTAGTTCTGTTACTTTCTCAACCAACTATAAATTACATGCTTTAGACCTTATTGATTGGTGGTTTAGCGTAATGCAGTAATACTGGAAATTAACTGCTTGTGGCTGTGAAAGCCACCATAGAGTGAAGAGGTGTGTGTGTCAGATCTTAGAATTCTCTGAAGAGTTTATTATTTGTGGTATAACTGGATAAGGGGTTTATGAAGTTGAAACTTGTGCAAATGTTTTTTCCTGCCGCTGTAAGGGCTGAACACTGCAGCGATCTGTCTGTTGGGAGCCTTTAAGCACAATTGCTGTATTGCTGAGTGGTATTTCATGTCTCAAGTGTCAGTGACAGGGCAGCCTTGTTAGCAAATGAAATGGGCAGGTGAATTCAAACTAAGGTTTTTAAACTATATGTGTTGGAATCCATCAGTATTTTTGCTTTGTCTGCAGTGGTTGCTGCCATAATTAAGATCAGCAGAGGCATTAGGTCCTTTTTATGTGAAACAGGTAAAACTGTAGAAATACTTGGTTCTTAAACACTTTTACTGACCCAGCTTCATTAATTCTCTGGGGTTCTGCAAAGCGCTTTGCTTTCCTTTTACAGTCCTCCACACTTTCTATGGGGAAAAAATGATGTGACAATTAAGAAGAATTGAAACTGATGAGCTTTTTTCTTCAGGCAATCAAGTATTCTGTAATTCTTCAGACTGTGTTCTGTGATCATTTTGATCTTAAGATATAAAAGAGAATGAGTAGAAGCCGTGAGCAATACTGACTGACATTCTTGGGGATAAACATGAAGTGGGAATGTTGAAAACAAGCTGGCTTTGTGTTTGAATAATTTTTTTTGTAGGTGCATCACAACTATCTGCTGATTTGGTTTTTCTCAAAAATGGTTTCCATTAAGTTAGCAAGTCAGAAAATAGAGCTTTTGCCCCTTTTTCTTTCCTGTGTTCTTGTAATGAGAGAGAAAGAAATGCTGTTCTCTGAGTTGACAGCCTTGTGGAAAGATGAGCGGTGGGACATCTGGGTATTGGTGCTGTGGTGCTCATCTTCTCTCTGTTTTTACTGTTTACAGGTTCTGTCATCCGTGATGGCGTCAGCTCTACCCAGAACCCTCGGAGAATTGCAGCTGTATCGAATACTACAAAAAGCAAATCTCTTATTCTACTTCGATGCCTTCATTCAGCAGGGTGGTGATGATGTCCAGCAGCTCTGTGAAGCAGGTGAAGAGGAGTTTTTGGAGATAATGGCTCTCGTAGGCATGGCTAGCAAGCCACTTCATGTCCGACGGCTGCAGAAGGCTTTGAGGGACTGGGTCACAAACCCTGGCCTTTTTAACCAGCCTCTCACCTCCCTCCCAGTCAGCAGCATTCCAATATATAAGCTGCCAGAAGGGTCTCCTGCGTGGCTGGGGATATCCTGCAGCAGTTATGAAAGGAACAGCAGCACCAGAGAACCTCACCTGAAGATTCCAAAATGCGCTGCCACGACGTGCGTGCAGAGCGTGGGCACGAGCAAATCTGATGTGGTGGGGAGTTTATCTCTGCAGAGCAGCAGCGAACCGAGACTCTGGCAAGGACACCACACCACAGAGAGTGAGCACAGCCTTTCCCCGGCTGACCTTGGCTCTCCAGCCTCACCAAAGGAAAACAGCGAGACTCTGGATGCTGCTGCTGCTCTGTCAGTTGCTGAATGTGTAGAACGTATGGTTCCTTCCCTGCCCAAAAGTGACTCCAGTGAAGTCAAGGAGTTACTGAAAACAAATAAGAAACTGGCAAAGATGATTGGTCACATCTTTGAGATGAGTGATGATGACCCTCACAAAGAGGAGGAGATCAGGAAGTACAGTGCAATATATGGCAGATTTGACTCAAAAAGAAAGGATGGCAAGCATCTCACCCTCCACGAGGTAAAAGACCTTGAGTGGCACTGGGCCTCCTCCCCTATTCCTACACCTTTGACAAGATGTGTTTACAGAGTACACTTCTTGTATGGGCACTTCTTAGTGGGTGATGAGAGTTATGCGTCTGAAAGTTGTGTGTTGAGTGCTGTAGGCAGTCCTGGCCCGACATGGAAATCTCAGCACAAGTCCCCTTTTGTGGGTGTGGCTGCGTGGGGGTGTGTGTGTGTGCACGTGCTGAATTCAGCTTGGTGTTTTCAGACTGCTTGGTCACTGGTGCAGCCAGAAGGGTTAGAAAGTTTGGCACTGAAATAGCAACCAGAGTTGCACTGAGCATGACCTTTGGCATTCTAAGGATTTGGTACATTTTAAAAGAGGTCCTGTTGTGATATTTCCTTGCAGCTTTGAGAGTAGACTTGTTTGGAAGATCAGTAGCTAAAATTGCTTGTGTCTGATGTGGTTACTACCCTCTGCTGTCTTCCCTCACCTCAAGACTCTGCTCTGTAGCTTGTGCACTTGAGGTAAAAAGGATTCTGTCTACGAGGTCCCTAAACCCAGTGGCATGGATTTTTTTTCTTTTTGGATTGGGGTGAAGCTCAATTATACAACCTGTGGTGGTTTTTTTGGCACAGTGGTCTTAAGCCTGTCAAGTGACATGCAGACCGTGTGAGGAAGAAGGGAAAGGACTGTCTCCAGTATTCCTGGGTGGCTGTAATCTGAATATTTGTCCCTTAATCCCTCAGTAGCATCTCTTCCCTCTTGTCTTTGAAAGTCCATGTGGGCCTCCCTTGCTCCTCTTGTGGCGTTCCTGAGGCTCACACTGCATGTGTTGTGACGCAATAGGTGTGTCTGTGTAGGGAGTAGTTTCCTAGAGCCAAAGTACAGTACAAGAGGAGAACAAACATTAATTCAAAGCAGTGCCAAAACACTGTTGATACGAATGCTGCATCAGCATTTTCACAGTTAACAGTGATTGCAAAATTTCAGTTGGATTTAAAATTTGGCATGTAAGGCTTAGCTCCCAAAAGGAAAGGCAGTGTTTATGTTACAGGAGTGCCAAAAAAACTGTACTGGCTTTAGCCTTTTTTTTTGCTTCAAGAAGAAGTTTTGTAGGTGTGTGATCCATAGCATAAGACTGAGTTCTCTTTATGCTGCTGAGTAGAAGGGCAGAAGGAAACAAGGCGTATTTCTTTACATTTTTGTTTATGTATTTACATTTATAAGGCAACTGCACATCACCGGCAGTGACTTGACAAGGGCTTTTACTGCAGACTGGGGAGACACTTCCACAGCAGTCAGCCACATTCCTACCACACAGTTCTGGTTGTGCAGCTTTCACTTATGTGCTTTGTGGCTTTATGTCAAGCACTTATAATCTATGAATTCATCCACTGTACAAGACGAGATGTCATCTTACTCCCCTGACCTTGTGGAAGTCCCTTGTAACAGAACAAGTGGTGTATGAGGTGGAGGCAGGATTTGAAAGGATTAATTGTGTAGATGCCCTGTGTACATGGCTGCAGATTCAGGATTCAGAGAAAGGGGGTTCTCCCCACCTGAGGATGGAGGCAGTCGAGGTGTACAGCACGTGTGGCTGTGTGCTTTCAGCGCTCTCTCTGGGATAGCGACTGCAGAGAATGCTCTGAAATCGGGGCAGACTTCTTGTAGGAGAATTTTCTGGCATCCAGCAGTGTACTGGAAGGTGGGCTCTGGGGGGGCCTTTTGTGTGGGCTCAGGAGGGGCTGTGCAAAGCTGGAGGAATGAACACTGAGGTGGTAATTGAAGGAGCGGGATAGCAGTGAACTGGAAGAAAGGACAACTGCTCTGCCTTGGCAATTTTTTTTTTTTTTTTTTTGGTATTGCACTACAGATCTTTACTACATCATTGTAAAACCGCGTTTAAAAATGGAATGAGAGCATGGTTTGGCTTTAGGAAATATTTCTATCACTATTGTGATTCAGGGCACAAGATCAAAGGAGTCTGTGGTTGCCTTATGCCTCACTTACGCATGTGGGGCCTCGCTGAACTTGATGGGAACTGCACACATGCAAGCAAGAAGAATTTGCTCATAATTGGTTTACCGTTGGCTTAAAGAGGCCGGATTTGACAAAGTTTTTTCTTGAATAGTTTTGTCTTTATTTCTTTTTTAAAGCAGAAAGTAAATAGCAGCAAGGAGACCATTTTTTGTTTGTTTAAAATCTGTTAAACCAGAGTTTGCCTTTCGTAAACTCAGCCTCAGTGTGTTTTTGGCTTTGATGGCTTAAACAATTTGCTGCTCAGAAGGAAGAACCTTAAACAACCAGGGAGGTAAGTTTCTGCTTGTCCAGAGACTGTTTTTCTGCACGTGTTAATACATTCCAAGGCTGTCATTCTGCCTCGCAGTTCAAGGTTTCTCCTTGCAGCTGGCAAGGAACAGCTGAATAAACTTCACTATGAATTTGAAAAGCTTAAGTAGTAGTTAGCTTTTTAATGTAAAGATTCGGGTATCTCTGGCTCCTCAAGCACAGAGGAGTTGGATGCAAATTAAAATCAAACCTGGTGGAATTATTTGTGGTGAATTAGTGAGAATACTTTGTTTCAGGATGAGCTGAAACAAAAAGTGTCTCAGAGGGCTGGAGCAGCCATTAGAGGCATGTGAGAGCTGCAGACACTGGGCTGGTTTGGAAGTGTGTGCTCCTGGTAGGAGTATTTGCATAAAGCACTAATCTGACATAAAATCTGATGTGGAATCTTTCGAAGGCGTTCCAAGACTAATAAACATGCTGTCCTTAATCCATCCCATTGTTTCAGTATTACACAGCTTTTCAAACACAGAGAGCACTTAATGTTTAAAGTTGGACTGGAGGAGGCATGAGTACAAGGCATGCCCTTGAACTCGGTGACCCCTGCAAGTTTGAGTCAGATTTGTAATTTGCGTGTTAATATTGCAGTGCTTGCCTCGGTACTATTACACAGAAAAAAAAATCCAGTTCAGGGGAATTAGAAAAACAAGCAATAAATTTTGTCTAGCTTGGTCTCTTCCATTTCTTTTGCTGACTCACCAAAACAGTATGGTTTGGTATTTAATTATGTGGTTTCTAGTGGGGGAATCTGTGAACCCCATCAGATGGAAATATACCCATCCCTCTCCTGTATGCTCATGTGCTGCTCCATATCCTTAAGGCTTCCAGCACACGGAATCTTTATTTTTAGGCACGCAACGCTTTGTATCTGCAGTATTATGCCTCCTGAAAAGGCAGGAAGCCATGAAGCACTTCAATTCACTAAGTCTGAATGTGACCTGAAAGAGGAAACCAGGAAAAACGAGCAAATAAACATTTGGCTTTTCTCACATATTAGGATAAACAGCATTTGCCTACAACTACCCAAAGCATTTTCAGTCATTTCAACTCCTTGCAACCTCTCAGCACTTTGAGGGATAAAAAATATCTCAAATTATTTTGTAAGCATTAGCCATGTTATTCATCCTTGGCAAAGTAATAGCTATCACTGTTACAGAAATTAATGCCTGCTTTGGATGGTAATTCTTTTAAACGGTGTTGTATTAATCTTATATTTTATCTTTCTCCTGTTTGTAGTTTTTTTCTGAAAAGACAGACGTTGTAGAACAGCTGTTCCTGTCTAAGGGGTTATAATTTTTTATTCTAGTACCTTGTATTGTAGGAACATAAAACCTGTTTGTGCCCTTGTACCTCTGATCTCTGAGATTTGGTTTTTTGTCTGCACAGAGACTAAAGGATCAGGCAACATACCTAGTTCACCTGTTAAAAACAAGTTTGCGCTCTGATTAACATTTAGGTAGGAAATAGGAAATGCCCTACTGAGATCAGAGGCTTTTAGGCTAAACACAGGAAAAATTGCTTATGAAGTATTAGGAGCAGCAGTTCTGTGTGAGATTTTACTAGAAATACTGCAGAGGTGCAGGCCGCTGAGAGAAGACTCTCGGCTCTTCTTGATAACATGTTTTTGTTTTTCCAAGCTTCCTGGAGAACAGGTGTCGCATTGGGCAGAATAAATTTTTGACAGTTTGGATGCCATCAGGCCCCGTGGCAAAGGACAGCGTGTCTGCGTGTTGTTCATGTCTTGTGACAGCTTCCATCCTTCAGGGATGGAGCGTGCTGCGATTTGGGCAAGCTGCTGGCCTCTGTGGTTTAATTCACAGGTACCACTGCAGTGTGGTAGACAGCAGGGTGAAGGGGTGAGCTCTCGGCCTTCTCCCAAGAGACAGCCTTTAACTGCAGACCTGCTGGTCCGTGGGAGCGGGGGCTTGGGTGTCTGAGGCCGCACGTGTGCTGCCCTGCCTTGCGGCTGCTCCCGGCACTGCCAGATGGAGGGTCAGGGATGGCACGTCTCCATCCATCGTGGATGTGCTGACTGGGCTGTGGGAGCTGAGCTGCTCTGCAATATTCCCTAGCCTGGGACAGATACAGAACATACTGTTGACAGTAGCTCCAAAGCAGCTGTACTCCTTTGGCAGAAGCCAAGCCTATTCAAAGCAGCTTAATTTCTAGAAGTAGAAGAGTAGAAAGAGTTGTGGGCACTTGGTCAAAACACCTGTAGTATTCTGTTGGCCTCTTGCTGTTATGCCTCATTACACGTTCTGGCTGTTCTTCAGCTGACGAAAAAGTGAGAAAGTCTCTTCAAGTCCTGCTTCCTGTGGAAGGAGCTTGGAATAGCCTCTCCAGCCATCTTGATTTGTGTCTCTCATTGCATTAATAATGTTGTGTCCATACTGCTGATCATAGGCTTCTCGGAAAGCAGTATTATTAAGCTGATATAATTCATGACAGTATCACCACTTCCTATAGGCTTCTGAAGAGCACTGAAAAACCATTTTGAGCCTCAACTTCAGGCTTTTTCCCCCCCTTCTTTATGAATCTTTTGCCAGCAGCAGAGGCACTAGAAATGTGTCCTGGCAGGCTCAGGAAAACATCCTTGAAACAAGTTACATTTGATTCATGTCTGAAGATAGTCTTCACAAACACGAGGGTGAGAAACGTAGCTAAAAAAAGTTTAATCGTTTCTTAAACCATCACCTTCTACAGAATTTATTCTGTATTCACCAGGGAAAGCCATCTGTACCCACACTGTCAGGGTGGTTGTTTTTTTTTTTTCCCCAAATCCTGGGCATATTGCGTTTATAAAAATAGTATTCCCTGTAAGCCAGGCTTTGGGAGCCAAACACTGTGAACATTCAGAGCTACTGTTTTATACTGAGATTTAATTAATGCTGGGATGAGGCAAAAGCAGTGCACATTGACACAGTCTTACAATAATGTTTTACTTTATGCACCAACTACATTCGTATCTTTTCTCTTCCCAAAGGCTTACCTGGTTTAGTAGGGGATATAAATAAACTGAAGAAACCCTCCAGGGTTTAGTGTACAATTATAGGTAATTTTACTTGCCATCAAAATTTTCTGTTATTTCAGAAGAGCTACTTTTACAAGCACAGTAGGTGAAAGTATGCAAAATCATGAGCGCCTGTTTGTTTGATTTGCAGCTAACAGTTAATGAAGCAGCTGCCCAGCTGTGTGTGAAAGACAATGCCTTGTTGACCAGGAGAGATGAGCTCTTCGCCCTGGCCCGGCAGATCTCTCGGGAGGTCACCTACAAGTACACCTACAGGACCACCAAGTAAGGCTGCAGTAACTCAGAGGGTCTTTACTTGCAGGGAACTAAGCAGGCTGATGGCATTTCTTCTGAAGCTTCTTGCTCTTCAGCCAGCAAAGTGCTCTTCTGAGGAAAGCAGGAAAATGCTATTTGAGTCCTGAAGCTTTTAAAATGATAACATTCAGCTGTCTTGAATTACCTTTTTATTTGCTCTCTAATTTTCCAGGTATTTTGAGGATAGTGCATGTTGAGAAGCATCTGAGAGGCTGGTATTTCAAGCATTTGAGGCATTAGTGTGTTTTAAGGTTAATGTAAATTGGCAGAGAAGCCGTAGATGCTCATGCATCAATTTCCTTTTTTCCATATACAGATATGGCTTGTTAGCCAAAGAGAGAAGGTCACAGGGAGTGGCTTACAAACTGCTTTAAAGGAACTGAGGCTGAGTCCTAATTTCAGTTGTTACTGTTCTGTTAAATGAACTGCTGTTACGAAATGGTGAAAATTTTAAGCTTTTAAATCTTAAAATTTAAATTTTAAAGCTTTTAAATACAATTAAAGCCTTAGAATTAGTAAGTATGATTGAAGGTCTTGATACTCTCTTTAGATTTTTACATATTGATTCCCTTGCCTGTAATGTAGTAGCCTTTCAAAATTCATTTTTGTACACCTCTAGAAAGTTTTCCTTTGCTCCCCTTTCTTCCACAGAGATTCATGTAAATATACATCCATCCTGGATAAGCAATGCCAAGGGCATTTCTGTAATTCTCTGTGCTTTCCTTCCTCTTTGGAAGGAAGAATCCATTAATCTCTTGATGCTTCTGAAAACAACAGAAAATGCTTGTGTTCCTCTATATTTGAATGACTTTCACTGCCATGTCAAAGTGAATTGGAGGCTTTTTTTGTGCATCTCACTTGTTCTTCCCTGATCTATTTTTTTTCCTTGACTCCTTTTCATTATTATTGATGGTCGGGGTAATGTGCTGTTTACTGATTGCGTATGTGTCTTCTTTTCTAGATCTAAGTGTGGAGAAAGGGATGAGCTGTCACCAAAGAGAATCAAGATAGAGGTACAGTAATGTGACTCCTGTATTTTGACCTGTGCATGCTAAAATTCAGTTTTGTTTTGAAGGGATCTGTCTTAAGGAAATTTGTCAGAAAAACATTTGATAGACAGTTGATGGGTATGAGAGAGAGAGAGGGTGGGAGAACATCACCACTGTCTCTGTGAATGTAAGTGCTTGATGGAGAAACCTGTAGGAGCAGGGGTAAAGAGTAGGATTTGTTTAATGGTAAAGATACTCCCAGTGTTTTGCACTCAGAGTGAGTAGGAGGAGAGGAATGGGACTGACTGACTTCCTGTGGTGGAATAAGTTGAGCACTGTAGGAAATATCTTCCCATAAGGCCTCCTGCTTTTCAGTCAGCATGAGGTGGGATTTGCCTAATTCACTGGAGTCAGCTGTTGATCATGTCCAAAATAGAGTTCTGGATAAGGACTGATGGCAGAATATTAGCCATCTCTGACTATGCCATAAATTATGACACTGATCATATTGAACAGTCAAAAACTAAGTAAAAGCTACATACCTCAACACAAATGGTTGTCCCCGTAGATACTAATATACAGGTTTTTGTAATGAGTTTTGTGTCAAATGCATGTATACATGGCTAATGTATACACTTGCACAAGGTGTTGCTTAGGGAGATGCTGGGAATTTCTTGTTAAGAGTGCAGGAGCAGCATGTATGTAGTTTACCTTTTTCTTCAGTTACCACTGCTGGAAGGGAAATTTGAGGCCTTTTAAAAGTTACTTTTAACAAAAAAAGTAAAAATAAAAAAATGTCAGATGTGCATATCTATACCTATATACCTGAGAAGAACAGCAGATCTTTCTTTTTAATTACTACTTTAAACAAATTACTGTTTCACTGTTACGTGGGAATCTAATTTATCCTTAGCACTGTGGGTGTTTTTTATTGTCCTGTCTACTCCAAAAGGTTAAATGCGTGTTAGAATATGAGCTAGACCTGAGCTAGATTTGTATGTGACACAGATAGGTGTTGTATTCTTGAAGTGTAGAGGAAAATTGCAACACATTCTGAAATGTATTTCTCATATGTAACGCATTCTGTGATAAATGAAGCACTATATGTAGGAAGGCTTTCATTTTTTTTCATTACTGCAATGCTTTTACCTGTACAAAGGCTTTTCCTGTGAGGTGAACCCTGGTGAGAGCAGTTAGTTTTGAAAAGGCAGTTATGAATAGGTACAGAGGAATTAATCTTATTTATTAAGTTCTGTCAGCCCATATACTATCATAGTTTTGAGTTTATGTAGTGCAGAATAAACATGTGCAATGAGGATTTACTGGTAGCTTTGATAAGTCAGTAATGTCCTTTATGTATGTCAGGATTTGCTTTTGACCTATGCTTGTTCTCTGATCCACAAAAAAGAGCAGGGAAAAGCTGCATTAAATGATTTTATCCAGCTTCACGATTATCAGCCTTGACCAACATGTTGCAGGATGGTTGCTTGAGTCTCCTCTCTTTTGTTCAGTCCAGCCCTAATTTGTAAGAGCTGGTGGGGAGCCACTCCTCTGCTTGTAGTAGTATTTCAATGTAGTAGATTTCAGCATTAGGAAGTTTTTCCTTCATTCAGTAATAATTGATGATGAGCAAGTGTCTAAAATGACACCCTGCAAGGGAGGTGCTGTTTTTTACAGGATCTTCATTGAAAGAAAGTGTAAAATTAAAATCCTGAAAAATACAGGCTGAAACTCAATTTTTTTCCTGCTTTCTGGAGAGCAGGAAATCTGGACAGCGTAGGGAATGTGTATTCTCCTATTTTCTCCATGGTGAAATCTTAGAAGAGTCTGGAAGGCCTGCTTCTTTTATATGCTTTCTAGTTCAATAATTCTGAGAAAGGATGTTTACTTGGGTTTTGTTTTATCTAAAATTATCGGTTATATTTTAAAATGCTTGTGAAAATTTCATGTCCTAATTGTACAAATGACTATTTCAGAAATAGGTCCTTTTTCCAAAATAAGAAATTAAAAATTAAATTGAATTAAATATTCTTTAATCTGATAGCATAGCATTATTAATTTTGAAATTACCCATATTGTTATCAGCAGAAATGGTTTTTTTCCTCACAACCTCGGGAGTCTTCTAAGGAGGAGTAAAGCATTACTTCAGAGCATTTTAACTTTGAGGTATGCTCTAAATCGTGGGCTTTACTTGAATGAAATGTAAAAAAGATGCAGTATGACATAGTAGATCACTGCTGTTTTGAGTTCCTGGGGCTTGCATTTTGAAAAAAAAATTGTAAAAGGTCCTTTTTTTAGTAATATGTTCAGGGATTTTTTTGGGGTTTGTTTTGGTTTGGTTTTTTTTGGAAAGGTGAAAGTAAAAAGGAAAATGGTAGCAAATGCAGATTTTTCCTTCTGTTCTGGGTAAGAATTCCTTACGCTGTTTTTGAAGTTGTAATGCTTCATTGTGGATCTGTTTGCTCACTATCAGAAAACACAGAGAGGACCTGAACGTGGGGTATTTTTTTGTTGTTGTTGTAACTAGCTCTTTTCTGTTTTTCTTTTTCCCTTTTTTTTTTTTTTTGAGAAGGGTTATTTTGCCTTTCTGTTTTAAGGCTGTACTCTGTATTTTGATTCACCATTCCTTTAACCATTAGTCATTAATGTCTCTATAAAGCGTGGCCTAAAATACTAGGGCTTCAGTTTGGAAAGACTTCACAGCCTGTTTGCATAGTGTAAAAGATTACTTTAAAAAAAGATGAGTTAATTTCCTGAAATATAATAACACTTAAAAAAGCTTCCAGAGAGGCTCTGAAGGTCATCCTTGAGCAGAGCCAGCAGAGCTGTGTGTGCAAGCTGCAGCATTGTCAATCTGCAGCCACGTTGTAAATTTATCCTTTTCATGAATATGAAACTCGCACAAGCATTACAAAGAAACAATGTGCCATGAATTACATCAAATTACCTGTAAAAGCCTTTCTCTTCCCCTGTGAGCTCTCCTCCTCTTATTCGTTGAGTGGGTGGGTGAGCTGTGGGAGTGAAGTGTAAAGAGGAGAAGGGGAAAAAATTCCAGGCAAATGACAGACTAAAGGTGTGGAGGGAGTGAAAAAAGGAATGGAGTGAATTGGTATTTGGAAGCAGATTATAAAAAAGGGGTGATAGTTCCTAAATCTGCTCTGGACAAAGAGCAGGACAGGTGAATAAGGATGGAAACGGCACATCGTCCTGCAGAGCAAGAATCTCTCCTGCATAGGTGCTGTGAGGCGGGGGCACCCCTTATTTTGTCATCTTCTGTGACTCAGTGCCAGCACCACTGGAAGCAATGAGCTGTTGTGGCACCAGCGTAGAAAGCAAAACAAGTCACAGGTGTATCAGGCAGAAGTCGTGGAGGGAGAGGCTGTTCATCACTATTGGGGTCGACCAGGTTCCCTTTCAGAGTCAGCATGAACAGCGAAGAGAGGAAAAAAAAAGAGAGTTTTAAAAATATTCTAGTTGTCTGTGGTCTAAAGAAATTATTTTATGTGCCAGCATCTCCACTCATCTGAACAAGAGGGTTGGGAAGAGCTTTCAAAAACTGATTTCCCAAAGCTCAGTGGGAGCCGGAGGGACACAGGCAGGGAGACCTGAGCAGAGGCTGCAAGGAAGCGTCTTCCCTTGGTGCCAGTATGGGTGGAGGAAGAGAAGAGAAAAGCCCCACCTCCACTATTTCTGAGAAGGCTGAAAAGAAAACCAAAGTGTGGGATTTGTGTTTTTCACAAAAACAGCAAAAGCAGTAGAAGCTACTGTTTTCATAGGAAAAATGTCATTAGAGGGAGCGAAAAAGCACATGTGGGACTGGGAACATCTGCTGCACAAAGCTGCTTGGAAAAAACTGAGCAGCAGCATGGCAAAACAAAAATGCTGCAGTGCATGCAGCAGGACCTCCAGGCTACCATGGGGTAGAGCAGGTTGGTGCTTGGTCCATCGTGCTCCTCATCCCACGGGGCATCGGGGACAGCCAGTGGTGGGAAGGGGCTCTGGGAAGGCGATCCAGAACGCGTCATCCTCCAGGAGCTACCTGACAGCAACAGGCAGCCAGACCCACTTTTGGGAAACAGCCTTCAGTTTTGTATAGGCAGGTGATCACAAATGTGTTACGAAGAACTGTGCTACCTGTTTTGTTGCAAAAATAGGATCCTGAGTGATAGGGTTTTGTGTGTTCAGCTTCTGATCTTCCTACACATAATCATTCTCCTCTCCCAAACAAATTCACTGCTTAACTGTGAAAGCGGTCAGTGCTCGTGGAAAAGTGCTGCAAATCCTTTGTTTCTGGCTTAGGCTAGAAGCTTTGGGGCAGTTTACCTGGCTATGAAGTTTCTACACAGGTATTGTGTTTATTTGTTCCATGAGAGAGTGTTGGGTGTTTAAAAGCAATATGCAGCGTCCAGACAGATTTTAGGCTTTTTTCCTGAGCATAAAGTATTTAATGGCATTACATTGCACTGAGTTTGTGGCCATCTGCCTTGGGTCAGACCACTGCGCTGCAGGTCAGTGAGCAGCCTGCCCGTGGAGGGAACCTTGTAGTCCTTCCCCTGTGGTTTTTTCCTGAAAGATCACATCTATTTCTCTTGGGCTGTAACCCTTTTGTCCATCTATTGTCAAAAATGTAATTACTGACATGTATGAGTCTTTAGAATCTACAAGGAAAATTTTTGAGACCCAGGTCTGCAGAACCTCAGTGACAGATGTCATTGTTCTCAGGTTTGGGTCTGTCTTAAGATCTCTGACTTCCTCTAACATTTTGATAGAGTTACCTCTGCTGTGCTTTTATAAACATTTCTGGGTATTCCTCTAGTGTACATGAGTTTTCCTTTTATAATACCAAGCTGGATAAACTCCTCATCTTGAACCTTTGCTTCATTGATTAATTTAGTTTAATGGAGTCTGGCAGGCTTTCACAGGAACTTTATTTGCTTTGTTGATACATATGCAAGCTGCAGAAGAGATTTGCATGTCATAAGAATTTCAGTCTGGAAGAATTATTGAATCGTGGTTTCCCATAGTCTATAAATTTTCCACCGTACTTCTGAAATGGTGATATTTCATTTTGTGATACTAGTGTAGGTTCTGTGTGAAAAGTGTTGAATTTCAGGCGGCTTTTTTCAGTTTCACAAGGTTAGTATATGTCCTCGACTACACATAAACTTGATTTCTGAAGAGTGACAGAAACCATCAGCCTAAATCTGCCTGTGAAGGCTGAATGTAAACTAGTTTAATGTCAATAACAAGAGAAGTCTGAATTCACCTGAGACTGAGAGAGATGAGATTGTCTATGCTATATTAGGTATATAGCAGTTGCTGTGGAGGGGATGTGTGTGTTTTATGCACAAACTTAAATGAAGTCAATAGCACGAACATGTAAATTGCAGTCCAGAATTTTCACAGAAGTTCAGGAATGTGTTTTTTAGGGTTTTTTTTTTTCTTCTAAGTGTACAGAGAGGGTGAAGAAAAAATAGTAATATGTTCCTCTTGGTTTGGTTTCTTTTTATGCTCAATAGGATGGTTATCCTGATTTCCAGGACACAGTGCAGACGCTCTATCAGCAAGACAAAATGCCACTTGCTTTGGCTAAAGGAAAGAGTGAAGACCCAACAGCTCTTAATTCCCAGGTAAAGTAACTACACTACACCGTGAATAACACAGGCTGTGTCTTTGTACATTGGTTTTGATGTGTTGTTGTTTTGATGACTGAATTAATTCCCATCATTTTTAAAAGGCTACCTAGCTTAGCTGTGATTGCATCACTCTTAATTTGGGTTTACCTCCCGAAACTGTTCTGACACAGTACTACAGCTTTGCCCTTGTTAGTTCCAGGGAGGTAAGATGCAGCGTAGTAGGCTGGAAAATCTGTGGTTGCCTGTTGGGAGCAAGTAGGGTAGTATTGGTACAGTATGTGCTGTGTTACTTGCGTTACCCGCTAAAAATGGAAAGCTCAAGTTACTGAGTTGAGAGGAATAGAGTAGGCGATCTTGGAGTCCTCAGTTCTGACATGTCTTACAAGAAGAAAGGCCAATATGTTTAGGAAATAAGTGAACCTCTGGATCTGAGAGGATAAGTTGGCTTCCTAAGCAACACCTAGCCTGGTGGAAGCACAATGATCCTGAGCAGACAGAAAGCTTTGTATGAATGAAGACAGGTTGCCAATTCTTTCTTTGTCTTTTCTGTAGTGTATCCCAGCCTTGAGGCAAAATACCCATCTCCTACTGCCAGTTCTTGCCGAGGAGGGATTACATGCTAAGTTGCAACAAATTTATTTTGTATAGCTGATTTGGGCAAATGTAATCACCGAATTTGCCCGTAAGATTACATTTAGGAGTTACCTTCCTGTTTTCTGACAATGGATGTGTTACCCTATCATTTACCCCTTCTATTGCAAAGTAGTGCTCGGTCATACAACTGTGATACATCCAATGCAATTATGCCACATGTTCTGATGTCACAGAATAATTACATGAGCTTATTTTCATTTTATATACACTTTAAAGTTTTTGTTGGTCACTGCTACGTAACAGTGGACTGCAGATTTAATTCAAGCTTAAACGTATCTGCGACTCTACGGGTTTTTCTGTGGTGATCAGAAGCACTGTTGAAGTTTAAAATTCTGGTTTCATCCCAAGTAAACAACAAAGATAGTATGAATGAGAAATGTTTCACTCTTTTTTAAAATTACTATACAATTCAAACGTTGATAACACAAGTGACAGAATAGCAAAGTTAAAGCACATATGAAAGTAAACTGTTCGAGAATAGGTTTTTTAACCTTCCTCCCAAGACCAAGCTTGAACTATCCGTGGTCTTCTGCAGACCCTGATGAGCTCTGAGCCAGCGTATGTAAATACTGGCCATGTCATTACCTGGCTGTCAGGGTCACCACTGTGCTGGAGAAACCCAGGTTTTGCTGGTCTGTTAGGCTGTCATTGTACACTTAAATTGTTGAGCTATGCTGAGCAAGCAGCCTTTTGTGGGAAGTCAGGGCTTTCAGCATCTCCCAAGAAAAGTGAAATGCTCTGCATTGAATAGAGCTCTGTAGTAGTTGAAACAATTATGGCATTACCTGAAAGAGAAATTAATTTTTCCTATCAATTGTACATGTTAAGTTTGTACACTTTCTGTTCTTATGTTCATTGTGGCTCTTCTAAATCAACTTTCTTGACTTGTGATTTTCTTCTTATTTTTGCAAGATGCTTATTTACATTCTCTCAAGAACAAGATTATAGTGAAAGTTAGAATTCTCTTGGCATTAAAGTCAATGACAAACATTCAGACGCCATTTCCTCCCACGTTGCACTGGATTGTTTAGCTCCACTCTCTAGAGGTGTATAGGTCTTGTTCTTCTTCTAGACAGACATTTCACACCTTTATCCCCCACAAACATACTGTCATCCTACACTTTCAGAATGGCAGATTTTTAAGCTTGTGTAGTGCTGTTTCCTAAAATAAAGATTCCAAGATGTCTGGTGAAATCTTGGCATAAGTTTTTAGCAGATGTTGCCATTGCTCTTGGAATACTTTCTGGAATACTTTGTTAAAGCATATATTTGAACAGAGCTAACTGGATAATTAAGACATTACTTTTTGCTTTTCTTGAGATACTCCTCATGTAACCTGCAGTCCTAAAGTGCAGGAAGTGATTTTTGTGTGTTTCTGAAGAACAGAATTTAATGTTGCATTTCTATGTAGATGAACTACAACAGCTTGCATTTTAAGTGTTCGTGAGTGACTCAGATGTACATTATGAAAATCTCTATGGGTGCAAAAATATTTTGTTTGCTTCATAGTTTTGAAGAAAGCGTAAAACACACATCTGTACATATGAGTCAACAAAAACCACTATCTAGGCTGTTAGTCTTTTCATCTGATACTGTTTTTCTCCCTGTGTTTTGACTTGCTCTATGTATGTATATAGAGAGAAATCTTTTTTTGTTTTAATTTCAGTCGGAAAAGGTGATGGCAAAACAGATGGAGTTTCTTTGCAACCAGGCAGCATTAGAGAGACGTCTTTCCACAGGGTGTTACAGGCAGAACTCGGAAGAGCACAGCCCCAATGGCATGTCATTAGATAATGCTGATGGACAAGGTATGGTAGCTCCCAGGCACGGCGTTGCTGCCAGCAAAGACATTTGATGTTATGCAACCTCTGTCAATGGTGGTGTTTATCTCGTACAGAACTCTGAGCACTGAATGGACAAGACAAGATCTCTCTCTGCCCTGAAGTGCTTACGGTCTAAATAGTGCAATCAGATGTACACTCAGGTTCTGTTCTGTTACTGCTGTGTATCTGGCAAACTGCTTTCCCCAGGGGTAACGTGAGGAGGGAAGGAGGTTGGGTGCAGTGTTGTTATTGAGAGCAGGACTTTGCTCTAGCTTCATCCTCGGTTTTGAAAATAAAGCAGAGTGTTGCATTTCATTTGTGTTCTTGTTTTCCGGAAATTGAAAATAAAGCAGGTAATATAGTTGGTACCCCTTTTTGTTTACGTGTTTGCACAGCCTAGGAACAAAACCTGAGGAGCTGGCTATGTAAATTACTTAGCACTAAGCAGATTCTAATGATGTTCTTAGTAGCTTGTTATTCTTCAAAAAGCTTACAGTTCTGTGGTTCTCTTTGATTTACCAACTGGCTATTCCTTGTCTTGAATTAATTTTAGGAATGTTTGTTTTGTTTGAGCATTTCTGTTTGGATCACTTTTTTTTTACTGTTGTGAAATGAGACAAAATGTCACAAACAAAAGAAATACAACCAGAAATTCTTGTGTCTGGTTTGTAAGTGCTAGGTTTTTTTTAAGGAGGTTGAAATGAAGTAGTAGAGGGACGACTAAGGGAATCAATACAAGTAAGTGTTTAAAAGCAGATTCTCATTTATGTGTATTGGTCAAGCAATGAAGTACAGAAGTAATCATGAAGAATAGGTGTATGCATCCAGCTTTCCTTGGCCAAGCAAGCTTCTTTATGCCATTTAGCCATTGTGCAGGGGAACTGGAAATTCTTAAGATCTCAGAAGGATTGTGCAGTGGGAGAGGAAGATTTTTGTACCTCAAGAGGATTTTTGAGCAGAAAAAAGGGTTTTTTTTTTTAAGAATTTTTTTTTTTTGTCTGGCTGAGTGTCCCTGTCTAGCAGTGCCTTGGAGTAGTCTGCAAAGCAGTATATTTACAAAAGCCTTGTTTTGCTAGAAAACTTTCCTGAGCAGCTGGATGCACTTTTGCTGATAGAATTAATATGTGTTTTAAGTCTCTACCTGTTTTTTAATACTGCTTTTCTTTTAATGCATCACTGTTTCACTGTGAACAACTTTCAGGTGAAAGACCACTGAACCTCCGAATGTCCAACCTGCCAAGCAGACAGATGCAGCACATTTCACTCGATGGAGAGCAGCACGTTGGGAAATCTCTGTGCAGTGATTTGATCCGGCTTTACCCCAGTGGTGAGGCAAAGTCCCAGTCCTCGGGTTAGTGCTGCCCCTGAGAAATTACCCACCGTTTCTTACTGTTCTGTGATGTCTCTGAGTGAAGCAGCCAGGAAGGCAGCCTGGCATGCATTGTGTGTAACCATGCTATCAAGGCTTTGGAGAAGACTCCAAGAGGAGTGTTACTTGTTAATCTAGAGTCAGATTGAATATTAATTGGGAAAAGTTTAGGGGATGCAGTAACTGGAATCAGATAAGCAAGTTCTGGCATGTGTCTGTCCTCAGAGAGTGGTATTGACCCAAACTACTGCTGTTAAATACTTAAACTGCATCACAGTGACAGCAACGTGATGGACATGGCTTCATTCTGTATAAAAGAATCAGACTTTTATAAAAAAGACCTCTTTATTCTGGTTTGTAAGGACCTAGCACTGTTTCTCTGCTGTGAACTGCATGTCATGCAGTAAGTCTTTTCCGCCTGGGTTTCTCATTCACTGACCTCTGCTCACTGCCAATCTTGTCATTTACCTCTGGCATTGGGAGAAACCCGCTCGAAGTTTGATAGAAGAGAGCTAGAAACTTTTGTGAAATCTCTGTGGGTGGCTTCAGTTTAATACTCAGTGCACTGAGATAAAGCCAGGAGTTCTTGAGACTCTTGCAACTTGAGGAGTAATAGTAAAATCCCGCCTGAGTTTGAAAGATGCAGTGGGAAAGAGGTTATTTGAAAGACAAGATGCAAAAGTAGTTGTTTTGAAGAGCAGCCAGAATCTTGTGGTTTTCACTCTGGGATGCTGCAATCTTGTCTCACCTCTTTTGCAAATTGTCCATATCCCAGTGATAATTCACTTAGTGAAATCTCTAGTGGGGAATTTTACCCATTCCCTCTCAAAATGCAGGTGCAGAGTGCATCTCCATTAGCCCCTGCTCCCAGAGGGGGTTGAAGTTAATCTAATCTGTGATCTTCCTCTGTCATCACTGTGGTGTAACTGAGGTGGTTCTGACCCAGCTGGGTTAAAGCCCAGGAAGAGGGGCAGGAGGAGGCAGAATTTACTGCTTCAACTGTTGATATTCATATGGTTCTTGGACCTTTTTGTTGATTTGAGAACAAAATACATTTGTTTCCAAGCAGTTTTTAACATCTTTCTTTTTTTCTTTCTTGCTTTCTTTTCTCAATGCAGAAGGCCTTGGTATTTTAAAGGATTTTCCTCATTCAGCTTTTAACAACATCGAAAGGAAGGTCATAAAAACAGAACCCGAAGACACAAGATAGTCATTCTGCTCTGGAAAACAGTGTTATAGTAGAGAATGAAACTTCACGAGAGATAAAAAAAACCAGCCTTAATAACCAGTGTTGCCTCATTCAAATAAGAGATTTCAATAGCCAAAGCCTAAGAACTGGTACAGTAATCCGTGGAACAGGAAAGCAAGATACACTGCAACTAAAACAGTAATACAGGTGGATAAACATTCCT
Source organism: Platysteira castanea (assembly GCA_013397175.1). Taxonomy (NCBI): domain Eukaryota; kingdom Metazoa; phylum Chordata; class Aves; order Passeriformes; genus Platysteira; species Platysteira castanea. The sequence continues at coordinate 334,017 of VYXC01012506.1, read as the reverse complement.
GTAAAAGTGGTTTTATAACGTGGGAAGATTCACAAATTAATATTGTGGGTCTTCATTATTTAAGAATGTATTATGTATTTGTATAACTTATCAAAGTAAATCTAGATGTCGGGACGTGTATTGAGTCCAGTAGATGTGGCTACAGTTCATTTTACTTGAAATTTCAATGTCTACTTTCAGTGTACCTAGCGTAGATATGGTTGTTAAACATTTGAATTAAAAATCATTGGAGAATTAGGAATGCAAACCTCGTGACACAATTAACAGCAAGTTTGCAACAATATTTGTAGAAAAAGGAAAATGCATACAATATTTTCATGGTTTAAAATGTTATGTGGATATAGCATTTGATAGACCTAGACCCTGATTCTGTATTATAGCAGATGTACTTGACACTTAACTATTGCTACATCACTTCCAATGGTTTCAGCAGCCTTTGTGTAACACACTTACAGCATAATACCTACGTACAGGTCAGGAGTGTGGGAAATACCAGTTAGAGTATGGAAGAGTCCATATGATTGGCTCCCATTTCCTTGGGAAAAACTGGGGTTTTGTGTACCATACAATTACTAAATCTCATTTGGTAGGAAACTCAAGAGACCAAGTAGCATGGGCAGGGCTGCAAGAATTGTCATTCAGACCATTATAACTTCTTGGACTTCTCTGTGGATCTTAAAAAAAAAAAAAGGCATCCCAAGTGTGGCAAAGATGAGATATGGTGCAGGATTTATGCATCGGTGTAAAAGGTTGCACTTGATATCCAGAAACCATTAGATTTTTTGGAGGAGAGATACATGGAGTTACGACTTCAGCATGTAGCTCCTTAAGTGCTGTCCAGCCCACATGATTCTATGAATATACTGTATACTGCATACAGTATGCCAATCCGTTTCTTTATGTATGTGATTAACACCTGTATTCTTTATTTATTTGACAGTTTTTATTTTTTTTGTACATGTTCACTTTTGAAGATGTCATTTTATCTAAGGAAGAGTAGTTGGCATATAACCTTGGAATTTACCACGGTGTGTTTGTGTGCATCCATCTTACCTCTGTGCTGCTCTGCAGTCAGAACAGTTATATGCCTCCATTTCCGAATACAGTTTTTGCTTACAACGTGTTCTGGAGGGGAAAGGGAGAGCTGAAGAAAGTGAGTTACCATGCCAGTGGGTAAACTTTCCTGTTCAGGTGTGCACTTCATGTCTGCAGTTTGCTCTGTGTCATAGGTGTGTATTAACGAATCAGTCTCTGTTGTACTGAAACGCTCAGCAAAATGTGAGCTGAAATGTCTACACTGCAGTCTCTTATCACTGTAAACATATCTAATTATTTTATCACTTGATTTGTGGAACAAAGCTTTATAGTAGAAACACCAGTAAAACAACTTTTTATACTATTAAAATGTTTGTTTTTTTTAAAAAAAAGATGTTTCTTGAACTGTATGGTACTGTTTCACTTACTGAAGTATCTTACTTAAAGCAATGGAGTTCGCAGCTTTGCTGTTTAGGCATAAGAGATTGAATGTGTAGTTATATTTCCTCTTTCCTGTTGTGTGAGTTAGTAGCACAGATGTTTCTTCAGTTTGTAACATTAACCAGTGCCCTGGTTAGTACCTGAGTAGCTTTCATGAGACGTGTATGGAACTTGTTACAGGACAGCTGAAGGTTTGAACTGTACAGCTTGAGCAATAGAAGGTACCAAGCAGCAAACCTTTAGAGATGCAGGAAACATTTGGTTTTCTCCAACATATGACACCATCAAAAGTTGTGTGTGGGTCACAGAAGAAGCTGTTAAGCTTGCTGGTCTCTTCAGTTAAAGTGAGAGGAAGGAAAAAGAACTTGCTAAGCAGCACGCTGTTTCAGTTGAGTCCAGAATTTATTTTGTAAACACTAATGTATTAAATTTGCTATAAATTAAAGTATATAACAGTTATATTTTTGAGTTGTAAATACAGTACTTTGTGTCACGACCAGTTGGTTATCTCCAGAATGATATTTCAGTTTATAGTCCAACAGGCCATTTCAGTCTCAATAAGCTGGAAGCAATTTTTTTTACTGGTTTGCAGCTGTATGATTTTTTTTTTTTATCCTGGGGTGGGGGAGGCGGGAGGTACATTCCGAGATTGCACATACGCTTGGTAATAGCAAATACTCAAGCATTGGTCTTTCCATGACAAAGGTCTTGGTGGACTGCAACCTGGCCAGCCTTTGGAGTCGGAGGTAAAGGCTTGCCCTCGTCTGCTCGGGAAGGGTTGCTCGATCCAGGGTACTCTGGATCAAAGGCCAGCCCTGCAAATGATGCCTGTTTTATTCACATGTTTATATTGTTGCTTACAAAATAAAATTCACCGTGAGAACTCTAGTTTCCCCAGGGTTTGTTCTTTTTTTTAAATTGTGTTTTCTAAAAGATGTTAATTATGTGGGGGGGGATAGGGGAGGAGGGAGTACCTCAAACTGAGCTCTCACTGGAGGAAGCCTTTTCCTGCTCTTGTGGTTGAATCCTCATTTAGGGGTGGCCTCATTAAGTGCAGAGCCTGCAGGGCTCAGTGGGCCTGGGCAGGAGGGAGGAACTAAAACCCGAGAAGGGTCTGCAGCACTGAGGTACTGAGTTCCCTTCCCACCTCCTGCGCTCCCACTTTTGCGCGTGCTCCTATTTACACAGGGTTGCAAACAGCACGGAGCTGCCAGGATGGATGCCAGGTGTGTGTAAGTGCTTCTTGGGAACGGGGGAGACAGAGTGTTGCTGCCCTCAACAGCTGCCTTGGCGAGACACCCTGTTCCAGCTTGCTTTCTAAGCAGCAACCCACATCTCCGCTGAGAGGCTGTTAGGGGGCAGAAACTGGAGGGGAGTTGGGGTATAAAAAGGGAAAAGCAAACAAGGGAGCAAAAACATTAAAGAGAAGTAGGGGGGTCAGGGGGTAGAACCCTTCCATAAACCTTTAAAACAGCCAGATTGCTGACATGGCAGGGAAGTCAGGAGTGGTTTGAAGCAGAGGTGGGGTCAGAGTAGGTGCGATCCCCCTGCCTTCTCCCAGCCTGAGGAGAGTAAACATGGGAAATCTGAACCAGTGGCTCAGTGTTTGGTGGCTTTTGCCTTGCACTTCAGTGCAATCTTGCCCTGTTCTGGGAAAGGAAAGAGGAGAAGGGAGCAGCTACACACTCCTGTGTTGAAGGTGCAAGGAGCAGGGAGAACGGCCACGTTATTGATCTGTCAGGCTGCACACATAAGTATAACTGGAAAACTTTTAGACATTTGTTTTTTCTAACTTGATGTGGGCTGATCAGTGGCTGCCCAAAGTTCAGTAAGAACACAGTTGTGCTGCTGGAGCCCACAGGTTTGCATTAGGCCTGCCTCAGTCAGTGTCTCATCAAGCTGTGAGATCCTTGGTTGGAAAGCACAGTTGGATGGGAACAACTTACACAAGGGTCGTTAATGTTCCTTAGGAGGTTTCTCATAACAGCCAAAATTTAAATTTTTATTGCTGGCTACCTGCCTAAAACTCCTGTGTCTTTTTCTAAACAAGCAGTTGATATAAGGATCAGCCAGGAGGGCCTTCGTGGCTGAGCCTCTACTCACAGCAATGACTTTGCCCATGTAACAGCTGCAGAGCTCATTTCCTCCCCATTTTCCTTTCAAAATACAGAGAACTCATACACACCACCAGTGTCAGACCTGATGGAAGCATGTCAGCAGCCCCTAGTTAAAGCACAAAGGCTTGTTACTGTGGCAATTGGGATTTGGTAACTCTGGCTTGGATCTGGGCTCACAAGGCCCTGAGGAGAGCACAGCATGCTCAGCATACCCTGCTCTGCTCCTTCCCTTGAGTGTGGAGCCATTTTCCAGCTGAACAAATAGCATCATTCCAGGCACCTTTGTGCTGGCATCAGGCAGGCTGGGCTGTGGTTTTGGGGTGCCAGCTGGCAGAAGGAGGGGTGCCTGCCCCTCCAGACATGCCCCGAGTCAGGGCTAGCAGGGCTTGTGCTGTTCCCAGCCCTGAGCTGGGGTGCAACTGGGTCACACTCTGGAGCTTGCTGGCTGTCTCCTTAAGCAGGAAAATAAGGAGAAATGCCATGAGGCTCTTTTGTGCTGTACAGAAGGGTTGAAAAGATGTTGTGCTGCAGTGATTCAGTGGGGAAAGGATAAATCCCTCACATACACCTACGCACCACCACGAGAAAGAACTCCGTGGGCAGAGAAGGAGCAGAACATGAAATATGAATTTCCTCGAGCTGCTCAGGAGGGATGGCTTTCCAGAGCCCTTTCCCCGGTGGCTCCCTGCTCCCCCTGCCTGGCTGTGCCGGAATGCAGGCCGGCCCCCTCAGGGAAGGCCCCAGGTGGGGCTGCTTGCCCTACCCCATCACCTGCACCCGCAGCCCTGGGCAGGGGCCAGGCCCCTCCACACGTGGTTTTGGGCTGTGGTTCTCACCCAAGGACGGGCTCCAGCTGACTGGCCGAGCCTGGGTTAGCTGGCAGTGCTGGCAGCCAGCAGCTCCAGGGCTGAGGGGGATGGTGGAGGTGGTTCCCACTGTGGGAAAGCTTGGGAAGCCCTAATGTAGGCTACTGCCAACTCTTTGGGTCATCAGATGGTGCTCTAGGCACCTGCTCACTCCAAAACCACTACTCAGCCTGATTCCTGATGCTCCCGTCTCCCTGTTCTTTGGGTAAGTACACAACAAATACTGCTTTTGACCATTTAAAAAAATATTTGGAGGTCTTCAAATCATATTTGTTTGAGGTGCACACTGTCTGTGACAGGTGCTGGTGAGGCAGGGGCTGTATGGAGCCTGGGGCACATACAGAGTCTCTGGAGGAGCCACGGCAGCAAAGGTAATCACTGCTGGTTTGGGCAGATTTAATTTACATTGCAAGAGATTTTATTCAATTCTATTTGCTTTCTTAAATATTTTATATTACTTCTCAGTAAATCGGAATTCCTCCTATGTCTATGAAGTGTATGGGGATGCAGTTGATTTCCTATTACCTCAGGGATTTCAGATAGCTTCATTCTCAAAGCTATTTAGAAAATTATTTAATCACCTTGGAAAATCCTATGTAGCCGAAAAATCTTGTGTTTACTTATTACTCGGTTGTAAATTTGTGGTGCAAAACATAGCAGTACTGGGTTGTAACACTGCACATAAGCCTCCAGTGAAATCCAGTGCCAAAATAAAAGAAAACAACTAAAAACCACATTAACTCTCTGCATGCAGTGACACGAATACAGATGAATTTTTGCATCACAAGGTTGGGCAGGAATTTCCGAGGTTTCTGCGGAGCCGAGTAACCCCGCAGATGCAGGGTAGCTCGTTGTGACACACTGAATTAGGATGTGATCATATTTACGCATTTTGAAACCCCGTAATGACTCATCCCCATGCCGTTAGAAGTTTGCTCTTCGTAAATGTGTGTTTGGCTGCTGTGAAGGGGCCATGTGAACGCCCACGGGACCTGGGGAAGGCAGCCCTTCCTCCCGCCGCCTCCGGCGGGCAGGGGATGGAGGCAGGGATGCTGCTTGGCAGTGGGTGCCTGCCTGTGACCTCCATTCTCCTCCCACTGGTCCCCAAAATGGGATTTGCATGGACACCAAGCTGCTACCAGAGGGGCCCTTAGGTTCAGCACTGCCATACAAAGAAGTGTGAGCTGGTCCCACCCTTAATACAGAAATATTGGGGGACACATTCTTGTGTTTCGCATGGACCTGTTGGGGCCACCCCTCTCTGTGCTTGGCACCACAGTTCACTGGGTTTGACACATGCATAAGAACCGCCTTATTTTTAAGGGACAAAATCCAGCTTTTCCCCCCCACACTGGGTGTCTGGTGAACCCCTGCTGAGCCTGGCAGGGGGCACAGCCCCAGCCTGGGGGTGACATGGGCTCCCACTGGTTTTGGTGGAGCGGTGTCAGCCTGCCGCCCACGCGGCAGCCTCGGGATCCGCCTTGCGCTCATTCAGGAGCTGCAGCTTCTCCGCCACGCACAGACTGAGCTCAGAGCATCCCTCTCGTATCTCCCCTCCCTGGCTCGCTTCCAGCCTCTCCGCGTGCGCCCGGTTATTACTGTAGCATCCAGCATGTTTTACTTCATATTCATCTCTCTTGCACATACCGGCCCACTCACGTATTAGATCCGAATCCTTTTTTCTTCCCTTCCTTTTTTTTTTTTTCCGGCTTGTTGCTCGACAGAGCGGTGAGGCACGACACGCCGCGTGTTGTGACACATCCTGACAGGTCTCGGAGGCACGGCATGGTTGGCTTGGAGCAGCCGTCTCCGCTGTGTCCCGTTTTCCTGCTGGCCGGACCCACTGGTTCCCAGCAGCAGCCGCCTCTGGGGAAGCGGAGGAGAGTGTTGGAGGCTGTGGGTGGTGATGGCACCAAAGGTGTCTTGGCTTTTAACGTACCTCTTGCAAAAGCAGGGGAAAGGCAAGGAAAAACGCAGCCACTTGCTATTCCCAAAGAGTTGCTTGCACTCTTTTTGGATAATGTTTTGGCCTTTCATTCTCACAGGTGGCTGTGTTAGCTGAAGGTGAGTCCACAGGGCTGGCTGGGTCCGTGCCGGATTCCCTGCTGTATTGGTAGCACTGGCAGGTGAAGTGCCAGAAACAGTGTGAATACAGAGTTTTCAATGATTTTGGTGTGTTAGGCATGTGGCCAGTTTTGAAGGGCTTGTCACTGTGCCTCTCAGAAGGACAAGCAAAGCTTTTGAAGCTTGATAGGAACAAAGAATTGCAAATGGGAAGGAGGTTGGAGGGTATCTTGCCAAGGAGCCGCTGTGAGTGGCTGGGGAAGGTAGCACCGGTGCATGGCTGCAGTGGGAGTGGCGGGGGCATTTTCTGAAATATTGTTTTTTGATTTGCTGATTTTCCTCCTCTGAAGTGACCTACTCAAAAGGCTAAAACTAATTCTGCTGGTTGGTGGAGTCTGGATTTTATTTAAATCTGTGGAGGAGAAAAGTCAGAATGGTATTCAAAGTGGCCATTTTAAAGTATGCATCCACTGAAGGAGATCCCTGATGTAGCTGTGTATGTTTTAATTATGAGATAGAGGAGAATTCATGTCAGTGCTTGAAACCAAGTTTACATCTCAACCTCACGCAAACATCTTTCTCTTGGTGTCCAAAGCAATCCCCTGGGTGTCAGTGGAGCGGGATCCCATCTCGCTGCCCAAAGGCAGTTGGTTTCTTCCCTCAAATAGAGATGAGCTGGCCTGGAGAGCAGCAGACACTCTGCAAATTGCTTTGTTGGCTCCCCACTCATGGCAGCTGTTTCATTTCACCCTTTGCTGTGCCCAGCAGTGGCCAGACAGTGCTGGGTCTCAAGCTGGACACTTGCTGAGGTGGATTTGTTTATTTTCTATCCATTTCCATGCCTTTGGAGGCAATGAAGAGGGTTGATGTGAACTCCACAGCCGAGACAGAGCTGGTGAAGCAGGTGGCAAGCCGGCATTGGGTGAAGGGAGGAAAAAAACCTGCAAACCAAACCGAAAGGCTTTTAATTAAAACAAAAGATTAGATCAACCAGGTATTACAACAGGTGGTTAAATCCTGCGGCTAAACAGTCCAGGCTTTGTTCTCTGAGTCTGATGCATGAAGAGAAACTTTCTACAGGGCAAACAGGGGATCCTGAATCTGTGGCATTAAATGTTTATTACAGGTAACACAGTAAAACTGGCACTTGCATTTCACAGGGAGAGAGCAGAGACATGTAAATGCACGGCTCACATCGATGGGGCCTCTTCAGCAGTGTCAGAAGTTTGCGTTCCCGTGGGATGGAAAGAGGCTGATTTGGTTTGCTCCTTGTTGTGGCTGTGCTGGAGCTTCTGGCAGCCCTGTGCACCCAGGAGGTGTGTGCTGCTGGCAGGGGACACTGAGGGCCCCACACTGCCTGGTTTCCTTGTGTCGTGCCCCTGGCTGGCAGTGAGGCTGGCACGGCCATCACTCCCTCTGCTCTACACCCTCTTTGTTAAATTAATGGGACGTGTTGTGCTCCTCATGGGTTGTGGTGTTTGCAAAGCACTTTGATGTGTGCATTGTGAGGGGTTCTGGGCAGTTCTCCAGCCACACTAGGGAAGGAGCTGGATGTGTCACCTGCTGCTGGCCCTGCTCCCAACCCCATGAGGGGAAGCTGAAGTGCCTACCAGAGGTGCCTTGTTTTAAGCAGATGAGCTACATCTTGACTTTCAGAATTACTGCACCGTATTTCAGTCTCCTGATCTCGGACACCTAAACCTCAGGACATGGACCTGATGGAATGAGGCCAGAGGAGAGTCACAAATGTGGTCAAAGGCCTGAACCACCTCTTCAAAGAAGATGGGCTGAGTTAGTTCAGCCTGGAAAAGAGGAAGTTTTGGGGAACCTTATAGCAGCCTTTCAATACCTAATGGGGGCCTACAAGAGAGCCTAAAAAGGGACTGTTGGCAAGGGCATGTAGTGACAGAACGAGGGGTAATGGCTTCAGACTGACAGAGGGCAGGTTTTGATTAGTTATTAGGAAGGAATTCTTCACTATGAGGGTGGTGAGGCTGTGGCACAGGCTGCCCAGAGAAGCTGTGGCTGCCTCATCCCTGGAAGTGTCCAAGGCCGTGCTGGATGAGGCCCTGCGGGGGATGAGGGCAGTGCAATCAGGATGTGCCCTCACTGCAGCTGAGCACCACACCGGAGGCATTCCTGACACTGCTTGTGAGTCATCCCCATGGTGCCGCAGCATCAGGACTTGGGGAAACAGGTGAATGTGCTGCCTGCTTTCACAAACACAAATGATACCAGGAAAAAGAATCCCTATTCAGAACTGTTAGAATTTTTCTTTTAATTGAGGCTGGAGGGAAAAAAACCCACGAAGACGAGACCAACCACTGAACTGTTTGGTTGCTTTGCCCTACAGTCTGCATTCAACAGAATCTGGGGGAACGACTCTCTTCCTGAAAGACAACCTTTAATCAGAAAAAAAGTCCAACCTAAAACCCTCATTAAAATGTTCCAAAGGGAGGAATTGGATTACCTATGGCTGTGCACTGGGAGAAAAAATCCCAAGCTATCATCTGATGCCTTTAAAACATCAGCTGAGACACCATTTTAGGAGGCAGGTGACTGTGGCGGGTCCCAGAGCAGTGATGCAGCTCTCCCACAGAGTGGGTCCTGGCAGGCACAGACCCAGCTCAGAGCGTCACTGCCAGTGCAGGAACCCTGGGAAGCGGTGCTGTTCCGAGCCTCGGCACCGCCTGCTATTTTTTGCAGAATGAGGAAAACGTTCTTGCCTGACCCAGGGGCTCCTTCCCCCTGGGAGAGCACAGATGGTCTCCTGGTGAAGGTGTGGGCCTGGAAACTGGGAGCTCTGGATGCCTTTCCCGGCTACATCAGAAACTTGCTATGTGGCACCACCTACTTCTGCGCCCACGTTTCCTCCTACTCCTTCTCTCTCGCTCGCCGCTTTTTCCAGACCTTTCACCTCGCTGCTCGAATGTGTTTTTCCTTTTGCAGAGTGCTTTTCTCAGACTCCAAAGCCTCCTAGCATGCTGTTGCCAGTACCTGGACCAGACACCCACTCCTGCCCAGGCTTCTTCTGCCTCTTCACCCTTCCCATCAGTCTCTCCCTTCCCCTTGTAGTGCTGCTGCTGTTTGATGTCTCCTCTTGACACTGCTTATGTCCAGAATTCTCCTTGCTCTTCTCTGGGAGCGTCACTCCTGGTTTTCCGCAGGCAGAGCCGAGGTGGGTGCTGAGGGCAGAGCCAGCAGCAGGCAGGCTGTAGCCCCTGCTTGGGCAAGCCTGCTGGCAGGAGTGCTGGGAAATCGATGGATGTGACTCACAGCTGAGCAGCCTGACTCAGCCTATGGGTTTTCTGCTCCGAACTGAACAAAACTCCCAGAGCTGGGTCTTGGCTGCATTCGTCCGGAGGCTCTGGGTTTTGCTGTAATTTGTTGCTCCAAGGTGATGTTCCCCATGTTTGGCTGGAAGTGTGTGCTTTGTGGAGCAGGCACTGCTTAGCTAATAAGCCTGGGACACAGGTTTTTATTTCTCAAAGATGATCTGTGTGACGTGCCACTGTGCATCCCCTTCCCAAGGGCTCCTTGCAAGGGCTTTGCTTTCTGTGCTCCATCCAAGCTGTGGCTGTCAATGTCAATTGATAATTGAGTGACTAATTACGTCGTGTAGGTTATTTATTGTGCCTCCAAAGGATGAGATGCCCACTCCAAAGTCAAAATATCTGCAGGATTTCTAAAGCCAGATCTACTTCTGGCTGCCTGGCACGTGTTGCTGCTGCTGGTCACTCGAGGGCCCGATCAAGGTGGTGAGCCATGGTTAGCAGTGCCCACATGTCAGTGGTGTCAAACCCTTCAGCAGCATCCTCTGCAGCTGCTGTTCCGGCTCACTGCCCAGAGCGAGCACCAGGGACAGCGTGGGGCTCAGCTGGAGGCACAGCCCTGTTTCACTGCTGTTCCTACTCGGGATGAGCTTTGGGATGAGACTCAGGCTTGCTCCAACCCATGTTGATGCAGTTTGTAATCCCTTGGAGAGCTCTGTTCCAGCAGTCCCATCCCTCAAGGTCCCCCTTGGTTGGGTTCTACCTTGGGCCCACACAGCAGTGACTCCATGACTTCCAATCCCAGCAGAAGCCTCACCTTGATGGAATGAGAGCAGCTCTGTTGGGGCAGCAGCCTGGTTAATTGGGTATTTTAGTGATGGAGTATGGGAAAGCAGTAGATGCTGCAGTCCTGGTCTCCAGCCAGGCTTTTGGTGGGCAGACTCACAAAGGAGCTGGCAGGATGTCATGTGTCTGCAAATGTCCAGGCAGTCTGAGAACACCAGAGGTCCATTCCAAATGGGAGTATGCTTAAGAGTGGAGACCAGATGCATTTCCTTCCTTCAAAGCACCAGAGTGAAGAAAACTGGCTCACCTAGTCTGCAGAGAAAAGCTGGGGGTGGGTGAGGGAAAGAAGCAATGCCAGCAGGATTAGGGGATGCCAGGGTATCACTCTTGAACCTACAGCTCACAGCTTTAGTTTTTCTGGAGCAACCCAAAGGTGGGACGAGCCTGGTGTTCCTGGGAGTGGGGTCTGAAGCTGGTGGCATCCCCACACGCTGCAGGAGGACAGGAAGAACGGAGCAGCTTGGGAATGTGTGGCAAAGCAAAAGGTGAACCACAGGACTGGTTGAAAGTATCTCTACTTTTCATAAGCCAGTAATCCGTCTTGCATGTAAATGAGGTGTCTGAGGTGTTCCCACCACCATCAGCAGGATTTCTATCTGCCTCCAAGAAAGGGAGCTGGGTAGGAACCTTGTGTTACTGAATAATCTTGCAAGAGGAGAAAATATAAGAACTAATTAAATTAAGTCTTATTTAATACTTGGCTCAGGGTTAGAATTGTAATAAAAGAAGAGAAACTGTTTCCTTGTTGTAATATGGTAGAGCATTAATTAAGGGCGGAAAAAAAAGGTCCCAAATGGTTGTGATGCCAAGCTGCATTAATATCCAGCTGTTGTGCTTTGCATCTGCTGGAGTGCTGAGACAGTCCTTTAAAATATGCGGCTTCGGGTTTGCATAAATGAAAACAACGATCAAGGCTGAGGGACAGCAAACCAAAGGGAAGGCAGAGATGCTCTGCAGTACAGGGGCAGGAGACAGAGTTTATTAAGGACCACCAGAGAACACAAACCCCTGGTCCTTCAGACCTCTCCTGCTGCCGCTGCAGCCTCCAGCCAGGCTTCTGCACAGTGGAGCTGGTGCGGCTCTTCCTTCCCTACTCTGCAAAAGACATGCCCAGTAGAGCTGATGAGAAAAACAAGGGAATATTACTTCATCCCTAAACCTGCAATCTTTTGATCTTGAAATTGAGGATTTAGGGATGTCTTTTGACCTTTTAAAAACCATAATGCACAAATATTTTTATCAAAGTATTTTGATAATTTATTTTGCCATTTTAATTTATAAATGTATTGTAAATTTGAAGAAAAATCTTAGATTATTTATCTAGGCCCTTCTTGATGAGACAGAAACCTGCCTTTGAAATATTCTGGATTCACTAGGCCTGATATTTTTTTGTCCTTGGAGATCACCTGGTTCAGAAAGAATTCAGCAAATTTCTGTGATAATACATTACTAATCAAATCAGGCTTCAGCAGACATTATTTGTAGATGATGTTTCATAAACCCAACATATGATAGGGACATAAAGTTCATTGGATTTCAGGATTCTTATGAAATGTCACAAGGAAAATAATCTGTAGCTGCTGAATTAGCGCAAATGCAAATATTTTCAGTTTTTCATGAACTGGAATTTTGGGAAAATCTAATTACTATGAAAAAAATTATTTTATTTAAATTTTTAAAAAAACATTAGAATGCTTGAGGAAAATCTGGTTAGTGTGTGCAGATGTTTTGCCATTCCACCTTTTCGTGTCATCCCTGTAAAGGCAGTGCATTACATGCCTTACAATTACCTACACATCATAGCATGATGTCAGAGCTTCAGCTAATTTTATTTTTAATTTTTTAATTAAGAGTGGTTTGACTTGACACTGATTAATCTCCCTCGCCTTTGTTTCTAGATCAAAGTGGCTCATGTTCATGTCGTAACAAAATGGTTTGATGACTTTGCTGGGGCACAAACAGGAGCCACTTTGATCTAGAACAAAGACAAGATGTCTTGAACAGCACCAGATAACAGCTTCTCTTTGTGATTGTAATGGCAAGTAAAAGGAGAATATTTCAACTATTATTCTTGTCATAATATGACATGATAGAGTAACTACTTCTGACATGTAATTTAATAGGTAAAAATAATATTATTAGAATGAAACTCCATAAAATAAGATTTTTTTTTTTTTTAATGGAGAAGCCTTCATTTATAAAGTGGCAGCTTTCATCCATACGCATGTTTCACCAACAGCTGAATTCTGTTGCGAGTGCCTGTGTGATGGAAAATACTTAGTTCGACCAAAAATTAAGGAACAGCTGTCATTAGCTTGGGGTCATCAGTGTGCAGCCTCCTGGGATGCAGAGGTGTTCTGGCAGATGTGCCCTGTACCAGGGGACAGGACAAGAGCTGTGCTCTGCTGGGACTAGGAGGGGGACGCTGACTGCCACTGAGAAGTGGGGAAGCTGCAGGATTTCTTCCAAAAAGACTTACTTGCTTAGCATTTTTCCGAAGCTGCATGTAAACAGCCCTTGTGGTCTCAGTATGTGACTTTGTGACCTCACCTTGTGGCTCTGACTAATGTCTCTCCCTGGGACACAGAGAGCTGCTGTGGGAGGGGAGGTTTCCTCAGCCCACCGCAGCTGGGGTCTCGCTGTCCTCACTGCAGAACCAAGGACTCGGTGTTGCTGACAGCTGTGGTGTCGTGTGGCCATGACCCATTAAACGTCCCCCCTCATCCCCTGGCAGATGCCCGGGCAGGCAGGGACCTAGTGCAACCCTTCCCCTTGTCCCTTCAGGCTGGCCACCAGCACACCTGGAGGCACGGCCAGGACCAGAGAAGCTTTCTGGGATTTGGGGCCAAGAGGCTCAGCCTGCTCCCAACCAGCAGGCAAAGTTTGCTGAAACTTCAGGAGCTGTCAGCAGGGTTGCTGGCCAGCCTTAGCGGCAGGTGTTCCAGTGAGGAGCAGCAAACAAAAACTAAATTATTTTGTGTATGTAAATTGTCTCCTGAAACAGGCGTTTGGCAACCCTAATGGTTTTCTGCATGCCGGGGTGTAGCCAGGCACTAAAATAAGTCAGGCTGTAGGAGGGATGGGAGGTGGGAGATAGGGAAGACTCTTTTTATATTACTCCCCTTGCTATATTAAGAGGCACTGTTCCCTTTCCTGGCTTGAGAAAAAGCTCTCCCTCGCCTTGCAGACGGTCTCCCATCCTGGTTTAACTGTGCACAAACCAGGATTTAGAGATCCTTGCTCTTGGTCTCACCACCTGCATGCCTGTGACCTGCAGGGATGTGAGGAGGCCCTAGCTGAGCCTGGCTGCAGTGGGAGTGTTAGGCTGTGGCAGTGCTGCTAGCTGACACCAGGCTTTGGGGGCTGCCCCGTGTCCTGACTTGCAGATGGAGAGAATTTAGGTAACTGAGCATTAGAGGGAGGTCCTGCTCTTCCCAGAGAAGGGTGGGATGGCCAAGGGGATTGCTTCTTCTTTTCTCCTTTTTTCCCCCTCCCCCTTCTCTTTCCCCCCACCCAAGGCTCGCAGCTGGGTGTTGCTGGGGGTGAGGCTGACAGGGGGTGGATAACTTCGGATGTACGTGTTTTAAATCATGGCACTGAGCCCAGAGCTTTTCGGATGGGTGCCGCCTTAGTATTGTGGAAATCCAGGGAGATAAATAACTCATCATTGACTCTGACACAGTCTCTGCTCATGGCTGGCTACTCTAGGTGAACTTCATCCCGTAACAGTGACAATTTACAAGTGCTTCAGGCACTCTGTAATTCCCGTCCTTGGAAAAGAATCAATGAGATGTTAATTCAGTGACCTCCCCCTATCTCTAGAGTTGCACCCGCTCTGCTGACATGACTTCTTGCCTTGCTGGCAGCCCGGCGCTGCTGGAAGCCGACAGAAGTGAGGAGGAACTGAGAGCAGGCTGTTTTCTTCCTGGCATGAGTGGGAGTAGGGAGTGGGCGATGCTGCTCCCCCGCTTGTCACAGCTGTTGTTTTCCGCCTGAGCGAGGGGAAGATATGCAGGCATGGAGAAAGCTGGATCCCACTGAACTGCTGTCCCCGCACCCCCTCCAAAGCCCAAACCCATCCCAATCCATCACGCTGCTCAGAGTAGTAATTAATGGGTGTTACAGCGTTCCCGAAGAGAGCAGCTCAGGTGAAAAGCGGAGCAGGAACACTGACAGCCCCAGGTGCCCATGCAGTGCCTGGTATTTGGCATGGCTGGCTGGGGAACCGTGGGCTCCTCACCGCAAAGGGGATGGGAGCAAAGGCTGTGCCTGGGGTCAGGGAATGCTGAATAACACCCCAAGCCATTTCTCTGAATGTAAAGATTTATTGTCTTTCCATGAAGCCTAAATACCGAGTTGCAGTGGAGGTGACTGTAGCTTTCAGTTCACCAGGGTTTAGGATGAAAAGCAAGTCAGAGGAGTGATCCCACAGGGACATGTGCATATTTATTCACCCTGCTCATTGATGTTTGTGGGCTACAGCCTGAACAGAGCAGCTGAAATTACACTCTTTGTGTGGATATCGCTATTAACATCTACCCTTAATGACAGTGTCATCATTCCTACACAAATTACTTCAACAGAGAAAGTGCAGGCGGTCCCTGCAGTAAGGACTGCCTGGTTTGTGAGCCGGCTGCTGTGGCAGAGCCAGGCTCTGCATCCCCCAAACACTCTCCTTTTCTTCTGTAGTGCAAAGGGAGTAAAGCGTGAGGGTCAGGGTGCTCCGCAGGTCATCCTCATACTGGGATGCAGTGGAAACCCTTGCCTCTGTATTTCTGGCATGTGTAGGGATGTTGTGCTGGTGACTGGCCTCTGTGGAGGAGGAGGGAGCAGGATGCTCAGACTCTTACCCGCAGGAGTGACAGCTCTTTGCTGGGGCTGCCTGCTGCAGTCCATCACTCCTGGGGCTGGTGCACACCCAGTCCCTGTTCAAGGATGGCAGCTTCCAGGAGTGTAGGAAACACATCAAGGACCATCTATCAAAACTCAATAATGACAGATTAACAAATTCCTCTGTGGTGTCTAGAGGATTTCCCCCTGTGCTCTCATCGTGTAAATGCTGATTTACTCAGGAAAACACAATGCATATTTTAAAGCCTAATATACCATTGTAATGACTTTGAGTACTAATTCCAGAAATTATCCATTCCCATTGCTGGAACAAAACCCTGCCAGTTTTCCACTGTAGGGACCGTGTTTGCCTTGTGCAAGATCAAGGTGTCCTATAGAGCCTCCAATACTGGGAGACAAGTAATACAGTATTTTTCAACAGTAATGTTTCTATGGTGTCTTGGGGTGACTTTATGATGTGCGTCCCCTATCACTTGCTCTATGCCCAGACATAAATCCTGTGCCTTTCTGTGTCTTTAAAACTGGAGAAAGGGAGGAAAAAGACCCGAGTGGTTTTGTGTTCAAGGACACAGAGATAACACCCCTGTGTTCTGGTGCTGTGGAGCAGAGGAAAGCACCTTCCTGCTTCTCCCAGCTCTTGGCTCCTTTTTCTCGGAAGCAAAAGATGGAGAANTGGGGGAGGGGTGGCTGTAACCTGCCTTCTATCAGAGGATGTTCATTTCGGACGTTCCTCCCAATTTGTCCCTGCTTGAGACAAAACACAGACCCCGTCCACCCCTCCATTTTGGCTCCCTCGGTGGAAAGGCCTCCCAGTGAGGTTCTGATGTTGTTGAACAGTTCAGAAGAGAAGAAGAAGAGGAAGCCAAAGTCCCAGGGAAGCAAAGGAGTTTAACTCTCCGCCTTTTGCTTCCGAGAAAAAGGAGCCAAGAGCTGGGAGAAGCAGGAAGGTGCTTTCCTCTGCTCCACAGCACCAGAACACAGGGGTGTTATCTCTGTGTCCTTGAACACAAAACTGCTTGGGTTTTTTTCCTCCCTTTCTCTTGGACTCAGTTTTAATGGCACAGAAAGGCACAGTATTCATGTCTGGGCATAGAGCAGGAGATAGAGGACACTACATCATAAGGTCACCCCAAGACATACAGGTAGAAAATAAGCCAGTTGTTAGCCATTACATCTATGTAAGTGACATCCTGTATTTTATTCCCTTTTTCTTTCTTCTTTCCCACTCCCTCACTTTTTCTCAAGCTCTCTAGAAACAGCTCCTGGTGCTAAACGGAGCCCCAGTCTGACAGGGTGACTATTGAGTACATCCAAGATTTCTTCCTGCAATATCAGGTGTGCTTTGAGGATTAGACAGCAGAGCCCTCACCAGATGCCTTTGCTATCAAGCCTCATGAAATCTGCTCTGACAGGGGCAGGCGATCCCCACACAGAGCCTGCTGACAGGGCTGTCTGCCTTGTGATGCTCAGCTTTATTTTTGGAGCGCTCCGAGTCTTGAATGTGTTAAGTTCTGAGATGCCATTTTGCTTTCTCCCAAAATAAATTCACAGTCTTTGTAGTTGAGGGCAAAATTGCCAAGTTTATGTTTTTCTTTCCATTGTTTAAGAGAAGAAAGAAGAATTATGCTTTAAAGCTTCTTTTTAGATGTATTTCGAAGAAGGAAGAAAAGGCATGAAGTCCTTTTTGCTCTGCAGATCACCTTGAATTCCCATTTGCCACTCCCACACCACCCTCTTGGTCCTTGTTGAAAGGAACCAAAATACACTGACTTTACTTTTTGGTTTGGTTTTTGTTTTACATTTAGCTCCCCAGCTGAAATCAAAGTGGTCCTGGTGCAGCTGGGAGAGGGGCAGCAGCTGGGCCCTGTTCCCCAGGGACTGTGCTCATTACATTTCCTCTGGACAAGGTGGGATGCAGCCTGTCCCTCCTTGGGCTCCCACCTCAGGGTCTTTATCAGAATTTCTCATCTAAAAAAGAAGGCAGAAAGCGTATTTAATCAGATGCTACATTTTTACCTGTTTTCTTCTTTGCTCTGCTGAGGACTTTCTTGGGAAGGATGGAGAAGGGAGGATGTAAGAGGATGAATGTTACCACAGTGCCTCAGGCCTTGGTGAGATTAAAGCCTACCTTGTGGCCACTGGAAGTTGGTAGCAGAAGGTAAAAGTGGGTCACACTGGCTTTTGCTTTGCTGTTTGCATGAGATTTGTCTGTGTAAGACTGATCTTCAGGTCAGTAGGACATTGGCCCTCCTGTAATGCCAACTTGGGCTCTGTTCATGGCAGAGGGCTCCCAAAAAAGGGAGTTGTTCTACTGTCCAAGCTGCAAAGTCACCTAATTCATTGTGGGCACAGCTGGGTCATGAACCACATCAACAGGAGATGTTACAGGTTTCCTTGCTGTTGTAAGTAGATGGGAAATAAAAAGGTATGTGGCACTTAGGGACATGGTTTCATGGTGGACATGGCAGTGTTAGGCTTATGGTTGGACTCAATGACTGCAAATCTTTTTCAACCTAATTGATTCTATAATTCCAAGGTAAATAAAAAGGGACATTCAGACACTAAATACATGGTTAATATCCCAAACGGTGTACACTGCCAGTGGGGTTTAACCTAAAGGACTGACTATCAGTGTGGCTGTGCACAGATGGATTGAGGTGTTTAACTTGGGAGTGTTTGATCAGGCTTGCTCTAATCAGGTTTACTAGAGTTGGTGCAAGAGCCTTTCTTTTGCCTTTGTTTGTTTAAATATGGGGTTAATCTATTTTTAATTAAATAGACTAGGACCCCATTCCAAGTGAAATCGACCATTTTCTTAAGCTAAATAAATGTTTGAAAAGGGGTTTGTGTTGGTTAAGGAGTCAGTGGCTGGGGAGGTGCAGAGAGCTGGTGGTGGGGGGACAGCCCTAACCCCCATGGCTGTGTCGGGTGTCTGTGGGCTGCCTCCCCTCGGCAGAGCGATGCCGTGGCTTCACGGCCTGGGGCTTCCCAACCCGTGTGGCTTTGCTCCTCTGAACGGATCCAATTCCTGCTGCGAGTGGAGCCAGCAGCGCCCGCGCCTTGGCACCCGCGCTGGGAAAGGCTGCGCTGGTGAGGCTCCTGCGCTGTACCAGCGTCACTCCTTGACACACAGCTCCCTCCCCGCGCCGGAGCGAGCGGAACAAATGTTCCTCCATTCACACACAGCCAAGGTGCTTTCAGCAGCTCTGAATGGAGAGGGAGGGCTCGTGGGGAGAGCAGCTGAGTGCCAAGATGCAGCAGAGAGGCAAAGCTGAAAATCCGTCTTCAAAGGCCAGGGAGGTGTGAGCCTCCAACCAAAGGGAAGCAAATACCCCATCTTATCTCAAAGCAGCAAACCCCAACAATATGCCCCTTGATCACAAATAAAATTTGCAAAGGAAGGATATTTAAGCCAAAAAATTAATATATAAACCTGGAGTGTTTTGCAAGACCCTGGGAAGGCTCTGAATTTGAACGTTCACCCTGGCTTGCTCCAAACCTCTGCTCCAACAGGCAGACACCCACCTCTGTGCCTGCCCACACACATGGCTGTCATGTTCCTCCCACCCCCTGCATCCCCGGCAGCCCAAGATGCAGATGATTAATGCCAGCAGAGCAGGCATGCGAGTAGTATTTGTCTTGATCCTAAGTAAATAAGACGCGTATGGAAATAACTGAATAAGCAACCATATTTTCACTTGCAGCTCTTCTGGGGTGTATCATTTAGAGCTGATGTGTTAGGAATAATAGGGGAAATCAGGCAGTTTCCATGCAGTTTTGTGATTCGTTTTGATTCTGCTTATATATTGCATATCCTTTATAGACCTGGAAGACAGAAATTCTCCCTCTTGCGACTTGATTGCCTTGCTGCTTCCCACTCAGAAGCGCTGCAAGGGATTGGCAAGGGCTGAGTGCTGCTTTCTGAGCATGATGCTCAGTACTGCTGATGGCCATCAACACCCTAAAAATATTTGAGACTGTTGAGGCTTCACTTACCATATAATATATATTTTCTTAGAACTTTGGGTATCACAGGTTGTCGCTCCAGCTATTCAAGAAATGTTATTGAACTTCCAGTGAAACTGGTGAAAATTTGGGTTAGGCCCAAGGCAATATTTTCCAGGCTGGTAAAATATGCTGTTTTCCCAGACTTGCATGCATCATTCCCATCGAGCATAAAAAAAGCACAGGGAAAGTGCAGTGTAATTCAAACCAAATCACACAATGTTTTTTCTACCCCTTTCTCTTCCTCCTCCCCCAGTTCTCCTGAAAACAAACAAAAACAAAATGAAAGAAATGAATAAAAACAACCAGGGGAAAAAAAAGGGAGAAAGGGTTGTTCAGTACTGAAGTGCTACATAATTGAAGGTTTCCTGGAAAAAAAACACCCAGGGAGTGTTACCCCTGGCTGGCGATCCTTGCCGTGCTCCCTGGGACACTTGGGCTATTTTTGGCACTTTTTGGGGTGTCCAGGAATGGGGCACAGCTGTGTTTTGCTTCAGGGCTGGTCACCCTCTTGATGCAGATGTTATTCCTGTGACAAATTACCAGATTGAGATTCATGCTTCACTAGTCCAAGATGTTTACATTAAGAAGCAGCCCCCTCCAGGCCTGCCGAGCATTCCCTGTGCCACACCCTGCAATGCTCACCAGGAGGAATTGCTGGAAGATACAGCACTCCCAGGGAGAGCTGAGACCAGCTGTGCATGGTGCAGGGAGTGCCCAGCTCCACCGGCTGGCTTTAAATAAACCTCTCCGGCTCCCACAGCTCCTTTACAGCCAGGCTGCACTTTGCAGTGGGAGATGGATGGCCACAGGTTCCCCTGTCTCCCCTGGTGCCAGGCATGATGGTAGTGCTGAGACCCATTAGGAGGATGGATGGGGAATATAAAAGGGTGAGCCCAAACACCAGCCACTGGGAAGCTTTGAAGATTCGGCTTTCTGTTATTCATCTGCTGTGCAGAAGCGAGTTAATTGGTTTTACCCAGGGAGCAAAGGGAAGCAATTTGGCCCTGGGTTTCCCATCTCTAATTGCATGCCTGCAGCTCTCTTCTCGCAGGGAGGTGACAGGAGCTTTGCCACTGACTTCAGGAAGCTCAGGTGTAGGCTTCAAGTTTCATATCTTAATTTTTTTCTTAATATTTAGCATTTTAGGCATGTCTTGGAATAATCCTTGCGACAACTTCATGAAACCCATCTGGCTTCTCTCTTTATTCTTTTTTTTTTTTAAATTGTGTTTCAAATGCATTTGTGCAAACCTAAATAAGCCATTAGTGATATACACCCTGTAAAGTGTGAACTCCATGTGCTTGGAGCTTGTTATCAACGAGTGCAAATCCACCAAGAAAGGTGTTTCCAACGGGGCCTCCTGTCCTTGATAATTCAGGTGGTGTTTGCGCAGATAAATCAGAGCACCAAAGCATTTATTTGCTTTTAGTGACAGGCACCATCTGCTACTTGCCTGTGAAGTGTTCAGGAAGGAATGCTGCCTGCCTGCCGTGCGCAGGGAGGCTGTGGCATGGGGATAACGCTGGTGGCAGCAAGGTCGAGTGCAGGCAGAGCCAGTGGTGCTGGCTGGGGGAGGGGAGGGGCAGCTCAGGTGCAGGCTGGCACAACCCGGCCAACAGCCTCCAGGTGGGAATGAGCATCTCTGGCTATCCACACTTAGCCATGACAGCATCCTCCACAAGCCACATCATGGCTTGAAGAGATGGCAGGCTTAGAAATGTTCCCCCATGGCTTTTGTGGATCCCCCCACAAGTGCTAGATAGATCACCAGGAGAAAATACTCACTCGGGAAGAATTTGGGTATCCCTGGGGCACAGCTCTTGGGGTTTGGGATAACGAGGGACCACAAATCTGCCAGATAGTGGGCATGAAGCCTCGGTGGTAGCCTGGGTGTCATCACTGCCTTCCTCTGTGACAGCAGCCAAACTGCACTGCCTCGAGGTGCCCGGGACGGATCATCCCCAGTGCCTTCACTGAGGTGCTGCCAGTGGCAGGCTGGCTCCCGCTCCTGCCAAAGTGCACCCTGAGGTTTGGCATCCCCATGCTGCCATCTGCAAAGTGAGGCGAGGGTAACAAGCTGGTGGCGGTGGGAAAGGCTGTGAAGGGATTTGATGGAAAGAGGTTCTGAGCATCACTGTGGCCTTATATCCCAGAATAATGCTGTCCCCACTATATAAATATATAAATATATATACAAAATTTTTTAGAGCACGATGGGACTTTTCAATAGAAAATAATTGCTCTTCTTTTTGGATAAGTAAGCAATTCCCTCCTGGAAGAAGTTCCCAGGAATTTTGTGCTCTCGCATGCCTGCGCATTTCAGCAGGGTCAGCCCCCTGTGCAACTCAAATTCATGCAAAACACCATACATGTAGGCTCTAGTCTACTGGGTTTAGATCAGAGACGGATCAGATGACTCACAGGAATCTGTGGAAATAGATCAAAGTAGCAGCAGACATTTGAAGGGAGCGTTTGGCGGGGAGCGGGGCTTTTCGAGCGCGGCTCGGAGCATGAGTCAGAGCGTGGGCCGGCGTGGGTGGCGGCGTGGGCGGCTGCAGCTGTGGGTGTCGGACCGAGACAGACGCAGAGAGATGGCTGCAATTAAGTAGTTAGTGAAATGACTGTAATAGTAAAATGAATTTAAAGGCGCAGGTTGCAAACGCGACATTTCCCAGCTAGCTCCTTCCTGGCAGTTCAGGGGCTGGCGGGCATTTCCCGCTGGGTGCTGTGCTCATGGAGCCAGTGATCCCCGCTGATGTGGGAGGTAACTCGGGTAGTTGCTAGCTGGAAATGGGCTGGTTTCCAGCTGCTGTGCACACCTCCAGGAGGGCACAGGATGGGTGGTGAATCCCTGCCTGGGGCTGCAGGCAGTGACCCCGGCAGAGGGAAGGAGAGCTGAGGGGAGGAAGGAATGCCAAGCAGAGACAGTAAGGAAACAAGGAGAGGAGAACAGATCTACATTTACTGGGAATAGTTGCAAAACGCCCACGCACTTCTGTGGGACTAGGATCTTGCCCAGAGCTCACAGAAAAGCTAGAGCTGGTGGGGATTTTTTTTTACGTTGCCCATCACTATCGCTTCTAGGAAGTGGTGCTGGATCCCACTTGTGACGTGACCCCAGTACTCCAGCCCAGAAAGCTCTTGGGCTGTACCGCTGCCTTTGCAGTCAATGCAAACCCCTTGCAACCAAGTGCCTCCAAGGGACCTGGGTTTGGCTCCTTTGCTGTTGGCCTCGGTGCCCCTGCAGTGGGAAGAGCATCCATATTACACCATCTGGCCAACTCCATCCCGGGGGACCCCACCTCGCTGCAGCCCTGTGTGGCAGATTTTTGGGAGGAGGGTGGAAGTGGAGCGAGACTCTTCCTCCTGCTATTTTTAGGTGTTGCTATGTCATGCCCTGCCAATCAGATTTGATGAGTGTGCGTGACATGAGAGAAATCTGATTAAAATAAATAAATCAATAGAGCCCTCGTTCAGTAAGGGATGTAGGAAACTCAAATCTTGTGGCCACAAATCTGCATAACCAGCTAAACCTCCTCATGTGACCTGGGCAAGGGATCAGTGGAATGACACTTGCTTTGGGTTGATATCTAGGCTTTTGATGCTCAAGCTTCACTTCTATGCAGCAGCACTGCTGACTTAATTCATAGTATTAATTTACTTGAGTCTGTTAGTAATTTTTATGTGTTTTGAGGATAAGAAATTTTAAAAGTCAGCTTTGCCATTCTGTTACAAGTTGAGAGATAAATAATTCCCTATGTGTTTTCCTGCCACTTTTAATGATGAATTGTAATTAGATTTGCTGCCAGCAAGTGCAAGTGGCTCAGGCATCTCATGTGCCATGAGAATGTTGTGTGCTGAAGCACAGCTCCCAGAAGAGACGTCGTCCCAGGTCCTACAAATGGGCTCCTGCACATTTCCAGGTCTGCCAGTTCAGGATTGCCTGTAGGCTTCAGAAAACCTCTTAACTTCTGGTGGAAACCATGCATGTTTTTAGTGGTATTTTGATAAAGTGGCCCTGCCAGGAGACATGTATACTGGGGATTTCCCTCTCCATGCAGATGGCTGTGGAAAGAAGGCTTTATAATTTATTGAATTTTTTTTTCTTTGAGGTGTTGTGCAGAGAAGGGTCTAAAGGATTGCTCTTCACTCTGATTGATATGCAGAACAAATTTTAGCAGGGAGAAAGGGTGTTATTTTGAATAATTAAAAAAAACACACCCCCAAAAACCCCCCCAACCTCTTGAAGTAGTAGATGTGTAAAATTAACGTATTTTTAAAAGTCAGTGTAAGTGCTTCTAAATGTGTCCACTGTAGCATACTCTGCCCACGCAGTTGCAGCATTTCCCAGCACGTATGAGCAGCCCTGTCTCTGCTGTCGGAGCTGAGCATGGCCACCGTCAGCTCCAGTGCCCAAATCTCACCTGGTTTCTAAACCTCAGAGACTACTCCAAGACTACACCAAGCCATGGGTGCAATGATTTGCTTTTTGTGGCTACACGAGGTCATAGTGAAGCAGCTGCCCAGTGTGCTGCCTTGACAGCTGGTTATCCCTGCCAGCGGGGAGGAAAGGCACCTGGTAATGAGTCGGGAGACTTTGAGGCTGGGCGGTGGATGTCCTGTACAGAGGTGAGGTACTGTACAAAGGTGAGATGAAACTGTTGGTTCCAGCCACCCTGGTGCTCACCTTACTTGCTGCACTTCCTGGGACATTGTCTGCCAGCAGTTCCATGGAACATAACTTACTGGAGATAACTTAGGTTTGCATATTAGGTAGTTTTTAATTTACAACACTCTGTGGTCTACAGAGGTATTACCCATCATAATTTAAAATACTTATATTTCAAATTATGGATTAGAACGGGAAAGAAATATAATTGCAACATGATTTTTTTGGAGGCAAATTTCTATTCCTGCCTGTTCTCAGATTGGGGTGCAATTACAGTGTGTTGGAGCTCAGGTTTCCTTTGCCCTCTTTGATTGCAGTCAGACCCCCGCCTTCCCCCACCTCCCAGCCCTGTAATTTAGCTGCTACTCTGCCATGACACTTGCCTCTGGTTTAATTATGATGATCACTCAATATGGAAAACTGTTTCAGGGGGGCTGAGGGCTGGGTGCTTTAAGCCCCTCCTGCTTGGAGGCTCTCCTGGAGCCACAGCCGCTTCCCAAAGCTTTGCTCAGCAGGCCGTGCACCTGGCAGGAGGGCTTCACATATCGTGAGAAAAGCATTTTAGGCTTAAAGCCAGGATCAGGTGACTGCGAAGCTGCCGGATGTGCAAGATGCAGGAGAGAGTCTGGAGCCATTAACCATCAGTTCTCTGTTTTCTCGTTTTGTGTAAAATCAGGTCTTTGGTGTTTTCTGTTTTTTCCCTGTGGCAGTTGGAGCCCATGTGTTCTGCAAGGACCCCGAGAAAGAGCTCCACGCCTGCCCACATCCCCACTCCCCCGGTCCTCTTCATGGCCCTCTCCCCAACCCACTCACACTGACTCATCCTCCTGCCCTGCCACACCTTCACACGCAGCTGTTGCTGCTTCTCCACTCTCTGCATCGCTCTGTCTTCCTTTTTTTCTTTTTTCTTTTATTTTTTTAAAAAGCCTCTTGAAGCACTTAAAAATAAAAACCAATTTTTCTTGCCATTCCCCTTGTCCCCTGGGGATGGCAGTGAATGGCAGCCTCTTGCCATGCTTGTTTGCCACCTCCTCCTCTCTGTGGTTCAGTCAAGATGTCAACCAGCTTGTGGATCTGTCCAAGTGCTTCAGGCAATGGTGCCGAGATCCCTGAGATCTTTTTTTTCTTTTTCTCCCTTAGTAGTGGGTCCCACAGCCCAGCTGGACGAGCAGCTTCCTTGTTTTCCTGGTGGTGGGATTCCAGGTAGGAGCACAACAAGTGTTATTTTTAAGCTGTTTCTGCTAAATGTCACAACTGTATTGTTGTTGAACTTTTAATGTTTTGTGAACCCTTGATACCAAACCATCTCTCTCATCTCTTTTTCTGGATCTAAAGGTCTCCTGCTGAGGCTTCCTTGGTGCCCTCCTGTTGGTAGCTGCAGCAGGACTTGGTGGTGGCAGATCCCTCATCACCCCTCACAACCTGTGCCCCAAAGGCAAAGGGGCTTTGGGTTAGAGAAAAAACAAACAACTCCAGTCTGAAAGTTTGCAGTTGGAAGGAGCTCTGAGATGAAGAAGGGAGGAAACAGGATGGGATATATGCCATGGATGCAGGCGGATAATTCATTCCCATCAGTCACTGTCCCTGCCTCACCAGAGCTCTGACACAACCAAGCAATTTGGCTGCTGCTGCTCTGGGCTCACAGCAGACATTGAGGATAAAACCATAAGAATAACACTTTTTTTCATGTAAATATATATTTTAAAAGTTTTTTAATGATGGCAGTTCCCCACCTGTAAGGGCGAAGGGGGTAAGTCATTTTATGTGCAGCAGCCTGGGACACATTTCTGGCAGTTTGGACTTTGGTCAGGAAAGACTCATGATCTCTGTGCTTGTAGTCTGGTCTTTCTGCAAGAGAAGGAAAATTTGAGGAGCAAACCACAACTGTGCTCTTCCCACTGCCTTTCCAGTGGCAGTTCATAAGGATGACTGGGATTCATCTGATGCAGCATCTTGCCAGGGTGAGCCAGCCCTGCTGCCCTGCCTTCAGACCAAGGGCTGTTGCACTGCCCTGGCCCAGCTGGCCCCTTCTCTGCCCCCTCTCCCACCCCTCACCCTCTGAATAAGAGAAGGGTCCTCCAGGCCCTCGGAAACGCCAGGTCATCCAATGATGGTGCTGCACTTGATGAAAAAATCACAATATTCAGCCATTGCCAAAATATGTCAGAGTACAGAGTGACAGTTTTGGGGCAACACGTGCTTGGCTGTTTGGTGTAACATTAGCCTCTGTTCAACGCCCATTAAGGTGGGGTTGAAAGATGACATTTCATTTCCTTAGGACTTTTCCTTTTTCCCCCTTCTCTTTTTCTCAGTTCCAGTTTCTTTTATCTCTGCCCTGTCACAAGGCTTGGCTTTTGTTCCCCAAGGCTGTAATCTCTGAGCAAATATCCTTTGCTGATACACTTTGTACCAGCTAAGGAGCAGCTCCAGGTGCCTTGGGAGATCTGGTTAGGCCACATTTAGCATTCACAGAGTGAATTTGTTTATTTAAGTAACTTCTGTATTTTTTCCCTACTTGAACCTTGGTAGATGTTGGGGTGCCAGAGCCAGCTATACTCTGGAGAGGGAGATGGGAACAGTTGGGTGTTTGCTTGCTGCCTGTAGCCACTGTAGCAGAAGTGCAGGAGGGCACATTCCCTGCCATGAGCCTCCCAGAGCTACAGGACGAGGACTGGAAAGTGAAAGCTGGAAACAGTTTGGGGGGGTAGTAAAGGGCTGGTGAGGTGATGGGAATGGTGGGGCTGTGCAGCACTCAGGCCATGCAAGCACTTGTTTCTGTGTGTTTTTGGTCTACTCCTCTCCCTGCTGCATGCGTGCATGGGAAATGCCATCCTGCATCCCTGATAGAGCATCTCCATCCTGAGATGACGACTTCAGTTGTGAGCTTGCTTATTTTCTGGCAAGAATGAGTGTGGGTCACTTCAATCCCGGTGCTGTGGAGCAGTGCTAGGGCCATGTGTTTCTGTGCCAGTTGTGCTACTCAAGCTGAGCTGTTTGCTCAAAGCCAGTAAAGCAATTCTCTTACGTTTTGCTTTCCTGAGCATCCCCCAGCTATAGGGACTGTGTTGGTCACCCTATTATTTTATTCTTTAGTTTTAGACCTTCGCTGAAGCATTTAATGTCTGTAAAACTCGTGCTTTTCTTGGTCTTTTAAAATTTTAATTCAAAGTCTCTTGCACAAAGAAGAGTGATGGAAGCAACATTAGCCACCAGTCCTTACAAATGACTCATCTCTATTTCAAGGTATTCCAGGTTAGCACAGGCTGATGGAGCCTGTAAGCAGGAGATAGGCCTGAAGATACCTGAAGCTATACAGGGAGATGTCAGACGTTTGTACTTCCACGCTTTCACAGGGCTGTTGGAAATGGGTTTCTATGAAGCCATCCTCCCCTTTGTATTTGTTCCAGGAGGGGAACAAAATACAAAAAGGGCTGTATGGATTCTGGAAAAGATACCCACATTCATGGCAGCATTTAGTAGCAAAACCAAAGCAAGAGAACATGGCGTGACTCCTGACTTTATGAACCATGCTAATCAATGTCTGTATTTAATAGTTATAATTGCTTTGGTTTGCTCCACTGCTAGTCACTGAGCAGCTCAGGCTTTGTGGCCCAGCAGCTGCTTATGTGGAGGCTTCCCCCAGGTGACTCCTCCTTTCTGGGTGTGACAGACCTGAAACCCAGGCCCCTCCTTTTGGGCAAAGCAATGGTTGTCACTCCCTCTTAGCAGTGGTCCAGCACAGCCAAAAGCACCTTCCCAGGGTGAAATTCCCATTATTCTGGGGCTGCTGTCCAGCTGAGGGTTTCCCCTGCAGAGCCAAGGTCCCACAGTGTGGCTGTCACCAACGTGACCAGCCCATGGGGCACCCAGAGACTCCTTCTGCAGGTTCCCTGTGCAAAGTCCTCAGGAACAGGGGGGGTTGCAGTGCCAGTGGTGTAGAGGTCTGGGTGAGTTCCCGGCAGTTCCATGACAGTTTCCCTCTAGGAGATGTTGTGCTCGCAGTGATGGGCTGATTAGTGCAGCTGCTGTGCAACACTGCTGAAGCCCACAGTGTTTCTCTTGAGCTGACTGAGAAGAGATTTGGGCTCCAGAGGATCCCACTAAGTGAAAGCAGTTGTTGAAGTGTTTTAGAAAATGACCTATATAGTGTTTACCTCAAGCTCTGAAATTGCTGTGAGATGAGAAATTGCTATTTGCCTGTGTTTTTTTACTTACCATTCACAACTCACATCTTGGAAAGGGGCCACTTTGGGAATCTCAGTCCTTCTGAAAAGAAAAACCACTCAAAGCCTTGCTCTTGCACATCCTGATAAAATCCCCCATCTGTGTATTTACACTGGGCTGGGCAGTCTACATCTGGCAGCCTGGAGGACTTAGCTCTGACCTTGTGGAAAGAGAAATGCAGGCTGAAGTGGCACAAAATAGTGATATTTCCTGAAAAAACAGTTATGAAGCGTCAGTACGATCAGTGCCCCTAAGGAAGCAGCTATGGGTCGGTTGTCAGGGCTCCTTGCCCTGTGTGAGGGTTGTGTGTCCTGTTAGAGAAGTGCCCAGGGAGAGGTGGCTCCTGAAACGCTAGCCGGCTCCCCGAGGTGAGATTTAAGGTCTCTATGAATGATTCTGGTCCTTGTCCAGGTGGAGGACAACTCCGTTTATCTCCTGGCCAGGATCACGTTCCCCAGGCACTTTGATTTGGGGCCAGGCTTGTTGCCCCGGGCAGGGGATGCAGTGTCAGCTGAAATGACAACTTATTTCCATGTGACACCTGCCGGTAAGAAGAGGCACGGCTGCCCTTTGCAAACGAGATCTGCTCGTGCCTTTTTATTTTTCAAAAAAGCACTCATCTCTTACACCCTTTCTCTGCGGGGTTTATTGGTGCTCCTGGTTGGTATTCTCAGCACTCTGACTCATTTTGGCAGGTTGGAAAGTACTTTTCCGGGGTGTTTATGCGTACAGGATGTATTTCTTTAGGTGTTTGACTTTTTTGATTCTGCAGAAAATGGGCTTTCAAAAAGCCCCATACCTAAACTATTTGAACTTGGAATTATTTCAGTGGCAACAGAAGCTGCTCCGAACGTGAACCAGTACAGTGACCTAAAAGCAGTGAGTGCCTGACCCACAGAGGCTGGCACTACATTGGTCCACATTTTATGAGGAAAAAGTAAATATGTGGGCTGAGAAAGAGATATTCTGTGTGCAGTACTTGATAATGTTTGTGATGAGGACTGCTGCCTGGCTACAGAGCAAACACTGACTTCCTGAAGGCCTCTCCCTGCTTATGCAAATCCCCTTGAGCTTATCCTGAAATCCAGCATCATCCTGAGAGCACTGGCAGGTTTCAAATGTGGCCCTGAGTGCTGCTAAGGTGGTGAACCCCTGATTTACAGTGTCACTATATTCTTTGGCTGGCTGTTTAAGAAGAATATCATTCAACAAACAGTAGTTGAATGCATTCATGTCAAGTGAAATCATTCCTTTAAGAGGTTTAGTTGTCAGGTATTCATTAAAGCAGGTTTCACATCAAAATGATCGTCACTAATACAGTGAAAACATCTTTTAAAGCTTTCAGGATTTTTATGTTGCCTTGTATAAATGCTGGATCTCCACTGGTAAGGAAATGTCTTCCTGGACCTACACAGTAGGTATGAAACTGTGTTCCTCTG
The DNA here is from genome assembly GCA_013397175.1 of Platysteira castanea. NCBI lineage: Eukaryota > Metazoa > Chordata > Aves > Passeriformes > Platysteira > Platysteira castanea. The sequence goes on along the minus strand of VYXC01012506.1, from coordinate 304,185 downwards.
GTCCCCTTCAGAAGAAAAGGAATATAGTATGTCAGTGTGATAGGAACAAGGACGTTCCTGAAAGTCCCTTATGTAAATAGGGTGCAATGGATTGTAGCTACAACTTCAGCATAGCATTCCCATGACTTCTGCAAGCTGTTTTCCACCTTGTAAACACTAAAAATTGGAGTTTGTATTTTATTATTTCTGTAAGGTGAAAATTATCATTCCAACGTCATTAAAAAAAAAAAAAGGTTACTGAGTTAAAAAGGTAGTTCTGGTTTAAGAAATTGAAAGTAAGTAGCAATCTGGTCACTTCAGACTTTGGATGCTTTGGAGAATTTCACTCATCTGAGAGACTGTTAAATCAGCATTTAGCACAAACCAGTCCCTTTCTGCTTGTCTCGGGCTGGAGAAACCCAGAGGACACTGCTGAGGCTGAAATGGCAAGGGGTTCCAAATTCAGGTTAATGGGAGCTGCAGCAGGCCCAGCTCTCCCTGAAAGTCAGTCAGGTGCCTAAATACGGATGAGGCAGCTCACTTCAGACTAGCTATTTTTGAAGCTCCTGGCCCTGGTGTGTGAATTGATGGCATTTCAGTTGCAAAGAGCAGATGGTACTCGCTAGTGATCCAGGACAGCTTTTTTGCATTAGTGTCAAAAATAGATCAAGTGCCAGCTGTAGCTCTTTTGGGTCAGTGGAGGTGAATTCACAGAGCGATGTGCACAATATTGCAACGTGTAGCAGCAGCAGCAGGGAAAAATCAGGTGTTCCTTTTAGGAGCACAAAGTGCTTTTAAATGTCTTAAACTGCTGTTTCTCATGTGTTTTTGCACAGCTCAGTTCCTAGTGTGTCTCACTCAGCAGTGAACTAAACTGCCTGGTGCTATAACAGTATTATTCTGTGCAGCTGTAGCTTTCAGCATGGTGCAGCTCAGGGTTTGCATCCAGCTCTGGGAGGCAGCTTTGGCTGTGCTGCTGGTGTGGCATTTCCCGGGGACACGGTCCCTTCCCAACCCTGTGCGCTGGAGAACTCGCCGCATTCCGTGGTGCTGGAGGGAAGAAGGAGCTGCCGTGCCCTTGTGTGCCTTCCCAGGAAACCTGGTTTCAGAGGTGCTGGTGGGAAGGCTGCCAAGCTGATCTGCCTAAGAGCAGGCAGCGTAAAGAGGAGTTTGAGAGTATTTTATTAGAAAACCGGAGGTGATTCTGATTCTCAGCCTACTGCTTGTTTTATTTATTGCTGAGGTTTTGTTGTATTTTAGTGAGAAACTACAGAAAGGTGGTGTAGCATCAGCAAGGATGATCTGTTCTTGTAAGTTTAAATGGGCCATGCCCCCCCCCCCCCCCTTTTTTTTTTAAAGAAAGCTATGATGCATAAGGAGGAGAGTTTGCATCATTTAAGGCAAAAGATGAGTTGTGTGTAGGAAAGCTGGTCCTCAGGCACACCCTGCTGGCTTGCAGGGAGAGTGCAAAGGAAATACACGGCTACACATTTTAAAAAGAGACAGCATTCCTGTCTTTTTATAATCTAAATTAACCTTTTGGCCACGGTATCTCTCTTGGTTTTCACTTCTGAAAACATGAGCAGTGATGCGTGAGCTGCTCAGGAGGGACCTGCAGGAGTCAGGGAGGTTGCCTGGCCAGGAGTGTTCCCACAGCAGCTTCCAGTGCTTTTGGAAACATCTACCAGATCTGTGTGCCTACCAAAATGAAGCTGAAACAGCTAACACCTAAAATAGGTTTTATAAGACACCTCTCCGTGCCCTAAGAGAGGTAAAAACCACTGTGAGCTTGACCGTTGCTGGGATTTTTCCGCATGAAGAAAATTACTGGAATAGCAACACAGAGGAAAAAAAAACCTGTTCTTTGATTCTGCTCTGGAATCTCTCCCAGATGCCCATGTGATGATTGCCTCCATATGACTTTCCCCCCCCCCCCCCCAAAAAAGAAGAAAAAAGAAGAAAAAAATCAAAGAAATAATGCTTTCTTTATCCCTGAACAAAATGTCTGCAGTGATTTGGAAATAGTCATTCCAGCTGATTTCCACATGCAGACCTGCTGCAGTTAACAGCATGACTGAATTACCTGGAGCAGTAAAGATCTTCAAATTGTATCCGGCCTTCACAGGGTGTGTATGAAGACTGGTGTTTTGAAGAGTTGTAGGTGATGGTTGGCCACCCCATTTGAATCCTCTCAAGGAGAGCCAATTTAGAAAAATTGCTGTGCAGCTGAAAGCCAGGCTTTTTTAGAGGTGTCAGCCCTGAGACAAACCTTGTATATTAGTTCTGGAGTGGCTGAACACCTGCATTTTTCAAGGCACAAATTGCAACGTTCATATATTTGGGAGTCACGAGCCTGATGGAGACAGAGCTGCCTGGGGAGGGGGAATGACAAGACCCCTCCCTTCTGGTATATGACCCCCTAGGGGGCACAGCTGACTGAGCATTAGCAGCCAGGGCTCTCCTCTTCTTCCCCCATCCATGATCTGGATAACCCTGACAACCTGGTACCAGCCCAGCCCTGCCTGTGATGAGTGCCCTCCAGATCCCGTTCCCTGGCTGTACTGGCCTGCTGGGATTATGCCTGAGCTCACTGGCCCCGGGTATGATGATGAGACTGGAAAAAAACATTGCCTGGTGATAAAAATAATGTCCTGGAGATGCAGAAATATGGAGTTTGGACTATTTCCCTGTGAAATCGCTGCAGGAAAGGGGATGGAGGCCAAAAAGGTAGCCAGCAGGGTGAGCAGGCTGCAATCACAGCTACTCAGGAAGTTCCCTGAAGAGAAGGAGCCTTCCCTGGAGGCAACCCACCTTTCCTTTTGCTGTTTCTCCTTTCTGTATCTGGTATAAATAATGCTTTCATGGACTCCAATTCTTCCTGACTTGTTGGAGAAGGAGGTGATATTACAAATTACAGTGATTAATTTGCTCCAAGGACAGAAGAACTTTGAGGTAAAACCGTCATTAATATGACAATCCAACCTTCATTCACCATATTATTCAGTACCCAGTGCTTGTGTTCCTGTCAGGTTTGGAATTCCTCTCCCAGCCCCTTGCTCTGGAAAGGGGGCGCTTGGATGCTGTGCATGGGGAGCTGTGGAGCTTGTATCCCTGTCACATCCATTACCGTTTTTATCCTGTCAGGAGGACTTCACCCTGCTGGACAGACTGCTTTTCCACAGGCAGAGCCACGTTGGTGCCCTCAGCCCGAGGTGCAGTATCAGCTCGTACCTGTAGGTTGTGCCTCTGGATAGCTTTTCCCATCAGCTCCAATTGCTCTCCGAGACACGGCCCGGAAAATGACGCACTTTCTATCTTACTGCTGGCGGATTATATTAGTTGGGGAAACTATTAATCACTCGCATTTGCTAGATTGCCTTTGCATCTGTATAAACCTATCATGAGCTTATAGTAAATCAGAGCGAGATAGCTGCTGCGTGGTAAAATAACCAACAAATGTAGGAACAGCCTCACTAATAATAATCTACGCAGATGCTTGTGTATATTTTACGATGCTTTCACATGATGCCAGCAGTGCACTAAGCACTTCAAAGCCTTGGGAGACAGATCTTTGCCCCGCAGAACTCTTGGAGCAAAAGTAGTTCAGGGGAAGGGCAACGAGGAAGGGCCTTTTCTGGTTGGGATATTGGAGCAGCAATGACCTTGCATTATTAATTAATGTCAGTGGCATGAGGAGAATGCAGGGGCTGGTGTGTTTTCTGTGGTCAAGGGGGTTTTTCCACTGAATTCTTTGTTGTTCATGATGAAATACCTCTGTTGGTGACCATGCCTGATAATATGCCTCTCCTCAAAGTTTCTGAAGTGCAGTGAAAAGCCTGGGCTGCTTTTACTGTTACATGGAAGGGCTGTGCCTTGTGCTGCTAAATGGAGAAGTAGCTTGGATATGGCAGGCGCAGGAGGAAACAGGCAGCTTGGCTCAGAACAAGTTGAATTTAGTTACAACAGGTTTCATTTTGTTTTGCTTAATGACTTTGTAGAAGAAACAAAAATATCCCTTGTTTCTGCATATCCAGTTTGCATTGTTTTTACAGCGTGTTCCTTTCTCAGCTCTCCTCCTCCTCTCACACATAAAAAAAGATGTTATTTTGGATTAAGCCATCGCTGTGGTATGCATGGTGGTACTACTCAAGGAAGTAAACAAAACAAAGTGCACCACAACTCTTCCTCTTGCACTGCAAACCTACCGGTCTAAAACATTTTTGTTGTTCTCTGGTAACTTTTATGATCTCCCCGCCTTCGTTCCGATTGCTGCAATAGATTTGTAAGATAAGCCATGAAAGCAGTGGTAGACACTACGTGCCCTGCCTGACAGACGAGCCTCCTGTGACACAGTAGCCCTGGTTATCTACAGTGAACCACACACTGGTGTACAAATACCTTGGATTATGATGAGATTAATTTTGGGTGGAGCAGTAAATCCCCATTGACTCTGCACATGCCTCAGCCCCCATTCAGCAGGGCTCACGTGCTGCTGCTGGAGTGCAGGGTGGCAGCCCCTCTCTCCCCGCTGGGACAGGAGAAAGGATCACGGGTCCCGGAGGGAGAGCCTGTTACGTGCTGTTTTTGCAAAGTGCTCATCCTTCAAAACGGAAACAACACTTGGTAAAGCCATGTTCCACCAGGCAGGTAACAAATAAACTGGGCAGCAGCTGCAAGGTGACAAATTTCAGCTTCTCCCTTCAGCTGACGTGACTTTTTCCAGTGACGCTACTCCAACAGAATGCTCTTGGGGTTTGAGAAACCACCACATAACTACTGGCATTTCAGTTTTGAAAGTGAGTCATCTCCAAGCTGAGGAGCACACAGTGATGCCTTTCAATGGCTTTTTTCATTTGTAGATCCAGTTATCAACCTACAAGTCGGGCAGTGGCAGGCATATAGGAAAATCCGTGGGGACACTGCTAATCCTCTATAAAGAAACAATAAATTATGCTTTTAACTATACCAAAGTAATTGCTGTTGCTTGGGAAGAGGAGGCCGACAGCTAAAGATATTCTTGGCCACTGGCTTGATGCTCTGCAGCAGACAGGGCAGCCAAGGATAGCATCTTGCCTGAACCTTGTTTCAGTAGTTCATTCAATCTGTGCCTGAATCTGGATCTGAGCAAAAGGTTTCCTTTATGAAAAGCACATTTTAAGGCAAATCTGTAATCTACTTTACACAGCAGTGAGGTATTAATTGCTAAGATTTTATGTGTTAGGATGGTTGACACAGAATAACTTTATCCAGGGCACCACAATCATGCAGAACTAAGTTCAAACTTGCATCTCTGCAGCTCCTTTGAAAATGTAGGACTCAAGATCTGATCTGAGTTCAGTTAGAACCACAAACGGGGTCAGGCTTAAACCCGGCTTCCAACTTGAGTGTAGCATAAATATACATACCACAGTCTGGATTTTTTTTTGTCTCTTCCTTTTTCTTCTCAGGATTGCTACTGCAGTAACTGAACTGCTTGTCATCTCCAAATTGCTTTACATTCCCTGGATTTGAGACAATAGGGATTTTTTCTGGCTAAGAGCTCAAAAGGGAGTTAGCTGGGCTGGCCTGTTAGTTATTACCGATTCTCTGGTGCCCTTTGTGAGAGGGCTCTTGGGAGGGGTGAGTCAGGGCCCAGCCCAGACTCCTTGTAACTCAAGTCATTGTTTGATTGCGTTTTCCCTATTTTCTGTAGTGCTTACAGGGCTGTGCTGCCCAGGGATCAGAGATGAGTGGCAGAGCTCTGCCGAGTTAAGCACTGTATGAACATGTGATGAAGAAACAAGTGGTGAAGAGTTTGCAGGCTATTGTTGGTGGGCAGAGCTCACGGTACAAACATTACACATTCTCTGAGCTGATTGTTTTCAGGGGGCTGCGGTGGTTTTTTCAAATGGCGAAGTCAGCTGGCATTTAGCAAAGGCAAAAAGAGCAATTCTCTTTTCTTCATTCTGGCTTGACACTGGTACAATGGCTTATCAGAGTGCAGGACTATTTTTTTGCACAGAAGACTAAAGACTAAGGGAATAGCTAAGCCCAGCTGAGCTCAAAGCTTTGCCTTATAAGGGAACTGCCCGAAGGCACAGATCTCCGGCAAGCCTCTCCTCGGGAGAGAAATCCAGAAAGCAGCTTGGCGGTGATGTGTCAGACCGGAGCTTGCAGGGGTGGCCAGAAAAGCAACACTCCTTTAAATAACTGCAAACTTCAGCGTGAAGGAGGCCACCAGCTTCCTTCTGAGGAGCAATGTGTGCAGTCGTACCAAAGAAACAGCAACAAGTTTGCCTGAACAGGAGCCTCCTTTGTAAGAGCCAGGGCAGAGTCTCTGTTGCAGGCTGGTACTTCAGTTGGCTTCTCAGCTGGAAGCTATAAACACTTTCTGACTACCAGGCACTTTCAGCTGGATGGAGAGAGCTCTTTCCCCTGGTTTAGGAAATGCTCCTGGTTGTCACCCCCAGCACCAGTCTGAGCTGTCCTCTCTGACTGCTGGGGCAGGTAATTCATGCCGTGGTCCGTAGGAGCCTCACGTATCTGCAGATGTGCCCAGGCAGCTCAGGGGTTCTGGGAGAGGGAATCGGGCCAGTAGGTTCCCTTCTTGTGCCTCAGGTCCCTTCCTGAGTTCATGTGCTGTTAGGGAGACAGCAAAGATGCTTTGCAAAGACTGCTGGCTCAGCAACGAAGGTCGTACATTTTTTAATTAAAAGGCTTAGTGGTTATGAAATGTTTCTGAAACCGGAATGTGAGTAGACACTGACAGCACCAGTTTAGTTTGAAGCATAATCAATTTAAATAGATCTGCTCATGTCTGCCACGCAGCCATGTGACTCCCCTGGGTTTTGGCATCTCGGCTGCGAGACAGCACTCGCGGAGGGCCTGCTGGAACAGGGCGGGATGAAGCACAGCCCTGGTGGGAGAGGACAAGGTCTCCTTTGTACGGGAGGCAGCCTCCCAAAGCAGAGCACCGTGGCAATGCTCCAGCCCCCAGCTCTGCTTATGCTGCCTCTGGTGCTGCCCTGGCAGGCTGCAAAGTGTACTGTCAGACAGAAATGGAATTTGCAAGTGAGCAGATGTGGGGAACTTCCCTTCCTCGTTTTAGAAAACAAGGGCCAAAACTGGGAAATCCCCACCGGCTTGCCACGCATGTGCACGGACTGTCATCCATCAGGAGAGCCTCTCCTGATCCCATTTGGTGTTGAGCCCAGCTTTGAAGACCCCAGCACAGGGCAGCGACCTCCAACACTTTGGGAATTCAGTTTGGTCAGGCCCCTGCTTTGGAGGTAAACGGATCCCTCTGAAGAGTTGTTTAGTGCCAATTGTTGAGCCTGGTTATGACTTCTGGGGGAGCAGGTTCTGCTCTGGCGTATACCTTGAGGGCAAGTGTTCGTGTAACTCACAAAACCTGCTGGTGAGAGCGCTCACGTACCGTCTGCCGAGATATGGGTGATGTTACTGTCACACCGCTGTAAAGCTGGGGTGATTTTTAATGGGATGATAAGCTGGTGTTAATGAAAGAAAGCTTTAGGTACCCTCACTAAAGGATCAACCATAAAAACTGATAAAAAACCCGTATATATATATGTCTACTGCTGTGCAAGGAAGAAAATGTTTGTGCAGAAACATCTGATACCCAAGAGCTCAATTAGGTCTGATGAAGGAGTCTGAAGTCACATTTCAAGAGCAGCCTTCAGAAGTGCAAGGTTGTTTCCCCACATTAATTACATACACACATAAGTGGCTCTGTTGGGGTCTGAAACATCATCTACTGAGCACAGGTGCAGGAACACTGCACCTTGTCAAAAACTCGTGACAGATTTTAGCAGAACCTAAAGCCTAGGGATAATTAGGAACAATAAATATTTTTTTCACAACATTTTCTCTATTAACACTGTAAAATTTTGAATTTAAATCAAATCAATCCCTCCCATATCCCCATCAGCACTTAGTGCAGGATCCTTTCTCCCAGAGGGATCACTTCATTGTAAGTTGGTATTTTACCTCCTGTGTGGGAGCAAGCCACACCAGAACCTGTCAGATCTAGAAACACAGGGAGGTACCTGTCTCTCAGGAAAGTTAAACCTCTACACTTCCATCTCAGGCTGGAGTTAATAATTGATGTCCCTCGGATGTAAGCTACCTGCTTCTGAGGAAGTTAAAAACAAACATACATTCCTGCCCCAAACAAACATCCCTGTGCCTGAATTCAAGCTGCTAATAAGTAACTTTAGCATGCAGTTCAGGAAACAGGTTTAAGTTCTGTTTTAAACCCTTCTCGGCTAAAACTCTCGTCTTTGCCTTTGAAAGTACTGCAGCATCTAGAGAAGTATTCTTGAGCATCTGTTTTCTGACCTGTGCTTTCTCTAACCACTCTTCCCTACCTGGTGTCTATCCCTAAATGCACAATGTAGCTTTTTGAAGTGGACAGTCACACAGATGTGTTGTTTCAGGTGTACAGTATGACTTGCATTTAACTCATAGGTTCATCTGAGGCTCTGCTGAGGTGGGTCTGGAGCAGCCTTGGCAGTTTGCAGGACTTTGTCCAGCACTACAGCTAAATGTTGACTTGTATGATATATTTTCTTTCACTGCAGAAGGAAAATCCCAGCTTCTCTCAAGGTGGTGGTCACCAGAACCTAATGGTGTGGAAAGACACCTCACCCTGACTGAAAAAACCCATAAGGCTATTGCTCTGCTCTTCACGAAGGACTGTGTGTTTGAGCACCCATCTCTAACACCTGTCTGTACACACAGCTCAGCCACCATGACCATCTCTTCTTGCCTCTGGAAAGATGTATAGTGCACAGTCTGTGTCATTGTTCTCTCATTATAGCTACCTGCCTATTACATAATCCTTTCATTGTCACTACACTGACAAATTACATGCTGGGTGCTGTTGCACACTCCAGCAAGGCAGATTCCTTCCAGGCATGGCATTTGCTCTTCCAGGATGACTGGCAGTGCTCACCTGGAAGGGATGGAATCACACCTGGCAAGCCAGGGGTGTCCTGTCTCACCACAATTCTGTGTTTTTATTTATAGGTTCCGTGTCCTTTTCCTGAAACACAATGTCTTCCCTCTGGTGTATGTGTTATTTTTCATTTTTAAGTTTATCCAAAATTCACGGAACTCAGGCCTGACTTTAGTCTGGGGACTGTAATTTTCACATTTACTTGACAGGGGTGTGTTTTGACAGGGTGGCTTTGACTGAGCACCTGTTTGATGAGGTGGAACTCAGCCATATCCTAGTGCTGTCAGGATGCCAGTCAAGCCTCTGGTTAGGGAGTAAACTCAGAGGGTGTAGCAGTGCAGACTCTGAATGAAACCTGTATTACCTGATGGGCCTTAGTCCACAGAGCTGTGGAGACCAGGTGTCTATCTCAGTGTTTGGTGAAGATGTCTCTTGTTTCAGCCTGGCTAAGATCTGAACACATTCTGTTATTTAAACAGAGATTTCAAGGAATGCAGGTCAGTTAGTTGACCTGGGCTGCAAACCTTTATTTGTGATGTAGGTAGGTATATTTTGGCTGTGCTGATACCTCCTCTAGACAGCTTGTAAGTGGTGTTTGTGGTATGAATGTTGTCTGGTGCTGCCACTCAAGGAGGTGATGATGGCTAACAAGATGGTCAAGTTGCCATCTGTGTCTTGGTGGCTTTTCTGTGTCGTGTGTTCTGTAGGGCAACATTGACTCTGGGCAGCAAGCAAGGAGGAGGAACTTCCCTCAGTGCTGCCAAACCACATGAGTTATGCTGGACTCAGGCAGTATCAGGGGGTGACTCACAGGATGATATGTCAGCTGTGTGACCTTCTGAGCTGGGGCCTGGAGCCAGCTGGAGAGCACTGGCCAGCTCTCTCAAGATAACTCTTGCTTTCTTTGTTACTGTCATGCAGTCTATTCAGTGCCATGGCTGCTGTCATCTGCATGTCCCAAATCAGCTGATGAAGCAGTTGACTGCTGGTAGTTCTCTCAGTCCTCTAGCAGAGCTTGAGTATTGAAATAAACGTGGAGGGGTAGGTGTGGGATTCACCTTCAGATGAACGAAAAGGATCTCTTCCACTTGCCCTGTGTCAGAGCTCTTGGGATGGTTTAGTATATCAAAAAATGCAAGTAGTTAAACTAACTACCCTATTATTGCAAATGCTTTCCAGACAGAAGACATTGCATTTGTGTAAGTATTTATATAATACTGTGGCTATAGTATTATGGCCTCTTTTATCCCACACCTTTGTCAGGGCAGGAAAAGCTTGCTTTGTGCAGTTGTGGCACTATCAGGTTGCTGAAAGCCCTTGCTTCATTTATCTTCAGCTCCTTGGAAGTGCTGATGGCCGCCAGCCAGGCTGCGAGGTGAGAATGATCATGGCAGTCCTTTCCAGCAGCAGCTGGGGAGGATGTTTTTGTGAGCTGGGCACGCAGCACAGGTACACAGGCCTTGGCTGTGCACACCTGAGAGCATGGAGGGAAAACCTCGCATGTATCTACTTTAATCTCTAGGGTCTAGAGACGAATATCTGAATATCTGTGTGGGTTCACAGTGAGTGTGTCAGTCCTGCACATGGGAAGGCTGCCCAGAAGTGTGGAAATGTGCCAGCAACTCTTATTTCAAATGCTCGGATAGGTCATGTCTGTGCTGTTGTGACTAACTGAGCCGTGCGCCCGCTCCCTCTCATATCCTCGCTGTGTCTGATCCACACCGCCCTGGGCATCCAGGAAATCCTTTCCACTGAGTCAGAGAAGGGATCCTGTTGTGTAACACAGGGCTCGCAATCCATCATGGCTTCAACACAGGATTAGGACAACATCCACACTTTCCCTAAACTAATCTTCAAGTATGCTGGCAGGGCTGGGGCAGCCAGCCTCCACGGGGATGTCCCTGACAGTGCAAAGGGAATTAAAGGGACACCGAAGCTCCTCTTTGCAGGGATGAACAACAGTCACAGAACTTGCCAGGGAGAGCCAACAGGCTCCAGGTCACAGCTGCTTCCCATCACTTCCATTTCCTGGATAATAGTGTTCATTTCCTTCCAGATTTTACGTGCCTGGGAACACAGTAACATCTGTTCCTCCAGGTTTCATCACAGATGAACTTCCTCATGGCAGAAGAGGCTTCTAGAACTTTTGTCTTTTTCTTTTCTTTTTTTCTTTTTTTTCTGGTTTTGTTCTCAGACCACTGACTTCAAATGAGGTTTATTTCTAAAAGACAATTATAAAAACGATAAGCTTGCCTTGCCTCTGCGTTTGGCTTTTTGCTAAACAGTTTCTGCTCTGACTTGCTGATGACACCAGCTCCAAATGTCCGTCTTCCCACTGTTCAGGGAGCTCCAAACGCCTCTCTTCCCACTGTTCAGGGCAGTGGGCAGAGCACCAGTGGCTGTGCCAGGAGACCTGCTCCCGTGTGCTGCCTCGTGTCACACAGATGCTGGACAGATTGGCAGTGCCACTGCAACATACTGTGCTATAGCCAATTCTACAGAGGATTCATAAAATGCTATGGAGAGAAACCTTTCCCATGCAAAGGTGTGTTCAATCTGCTGCACAAAAAGGCTCACAACAATGAGAATAAACAGATGATTTCCTTAGTAGAATGTACCTCTTTAAACATCTGCTTGCATGTGTAAGCTTGCACTCAGAGTTCTGGATTTTTTTAATAGAATGTGGCATAGTTCATCTCTATAGGATCACTTATGGAACTTACAAAATATTTTTAATTCTTTTTTTCTTTTCATAAATGCAAAACTGATTAGCTTTGTTAAGAATGCTTACCTCATGATTACCTGTAGCATCATTCCTCATCACTTTCCTCTTCTTGTCATTTTATTATTATAGGGTTAAAAAAGTATTTAATTCTTTAGGAAGGAAGAGTGAAGCAGGTAAGAATCATTTTATTCTCATGCAGCCCAATTCTGAAGCATTTCAAGCACTGAGCTCTTAGTGTCTTCAGTGGACAGCTTTGTGACACCTCTGAGGAAGGGATTTATATAAATGACCTCTCTCTTGGGCCATGTCATGGCCTTTGCACACAGGCAGGCGTGACCCAGTGGACTGACTGTTCCCAGGAGACCCCTTTCTGCTCCAGAGAGAGTGCCCTGACATCCTTCTGCCCACTCTGCTTCGAGGTAATGTGTAACAGACTGCCAGACCTTTTGGGAATAATCTTCTCTATCCATTTGCAGCTCTGATCTGAAAGCCTCTGAGAGCTGAAGGTTAAGCAGTTCAAGTTCTGGCTGGAAGATGCAGCTGACTTTCTACGTGAACTCTGAAATAGGCACTCAAAGGTTGCACCTTCGTGGCACAGCTGCCTCTTACTCATGCCCTTGAACTGAGAGGACCAGGAGGTAACAGAGGAATGGACAAACCAGCTGTGTCCTGCTATGGGCAGGCTGAGGGCAGTCTGCTCTGCTGCTGCTCTCTTTGGAGCACAGCATTCCCAATATGGAGTTTCAGCAGTGCTCAACTTCAAAATTGATCTGTGGCTGATCTGACTGGTCAAAATCTGTCTGGGTGACAGCCACCTGGTGACTCTAGTGCTTCTACCTTCATCTCATGCATACGATGTTCTTCCAGTTTTTAAGATGGAGGTCTCAATGTGCCAATAAATGTGGCCTAGACATCAGAAGTGTGCAAGAGATGAAATAAGCAGGCAGAAAAGCACAGTTGTAATGCTATTAAAGGTCCTCATTTTTTTTCTTCTCCCTGTAATGTTTATTTGACAGCTTTGGAGCCAATTCTGTGCAATCTATTTGGGGATGCAAAAAAAGGCTACCAACATTTTTCAGAGCTACTATGTGGGAAGAGCACCGTTCCTCACGGTTTTCTTTTTCCATACAAGCACTTATCCTGAGCCAGACTGAATGCCATTCAGGTGGGGTGTGCCAGGCATCCAGAGCCTGGCCAGTCCTCAGGAAATGATCAGCAGCATTCCACCACACAGATCCTTCTGCTTGTCCTGAAGTACAGGGTCATTGGACTGAGCTGGTGGATGTTTCAGCTCATTAGCTTCATAAGTTAATCGTTCTTGTTACTCAAATTAGTACTGAGATGTAAATTAACCTTTTCCCTCTTATCTGGTAAATAAAGAGTATAATCTCTCTATTCAGGATGTTTCTAGAAGATTATTACTCACTAGCATGTGGTTTTGATTGATTAGTTCCTAGCAATCATTAACAACTACTGGTAGTTTAAGAATTACTTCTTATTTCAAAGGGTGGAATTTATTTGGCTTTACACCAAGGCAGGTTAAATAAGCTCTGCTGAGCAGTTACCTTTCTCTTCAATCATACTTCTGTGTAAAAAGGCAATACATTCTACTGCTTGTGCTTTTTCAACTCTGAATTTCACCTTTACTGTTAAGAAAACATGTTGACATATCAAACAATGTAACTAACAGGCAAAGCAGAACAAAACGAACCACTATTTAAGCTATTTTTTTCTTTTAGATTATGCTTTCCCTATTAGAATATATCAGCCAAAAGACAGAAATACAGCTTAAAAGGTAGATAACTAGAAGAAAAACTTGCAGAAATGTGCAAGGTGAGATAAACTGGATAGAAGAATTGCATGAAAATACACATAATGAAAGTCCAAGAAATGAAACAAATGTAACTTAGTGATTAAACATGACTAATAGGGCACGTGTCTTCCTATCTTAAGAGTTTGTAACCCTGCTGCAGTCATGATACAGTAAGTCAAAGCTGGAGAGGAAACAGAAAGGGGGCTGGATGATGTTTTCCTAGCCATAAATACGTGAATGATTACATGTGTCTGTTCTGCATGCCTTCTGGCCCAAAATACTCAATATAGTTCATTTTTCATTTGTTGTCTTAAAGTATTTTTAACTGAAAATATCCTCCCACAGGTGGGTTGCTCAGCTATGCCACTGTTCTCTGACTGTTTTAGCAGAGCCAATCCTCAAGTGTCCAATGAGACTTTAGTCAAACACAGCACGTATAGCAAAGAGCCTGAAGACAAAACAAAAATTCCTATTGAATGGACTACAGTAAGGCCTTTTAGATTTCTTCTCACATTAGGCCCATGATGTCTTGGGTGATTAGTGTAGGGTATTATAAGGTTACTTTCTGTGCAAGTATATGGCAGAATAAGGTATGTTCTAGTAATTCCAGAACTTCTACTTCCTAAAATCAATATAATCTTATTATTCAGGTAGGCAACTGGTTTGGCTTTATACTTTATCATAGGGGTATCTAATTGCCCAAAGCTCCATTTGTTGATCAAGGAACCAGATGAAACTTTATCTAAATATTCCAAATATCCAAGCACATGGTCATCATTTAAGAAGTGCCTGTGACAGGAAGGCTGTGAAGTCCGTTGTCTGACAACATCCCTTTCCTGTGGTACAAGGCCAAGTGTACAGAGAGAAACAAAATTATCAGCATTTCTTGGCTGCTGCTCTTCCTTTGAGCCCTCCTACAGTATGTTAATTCAAAGCACCTCAAGGCACGTTTCAGACTGGCTATGTGAAAATCCTCTCTCTCAAGGCAGGGAATGATGACCTGTCAATTTGTAACCCAGCTTGTTTCACTTCTGCTTTACAGTGCGACCCAATTCAAGAGCTGTCCCAGGACAACTGTGAGGGAGTGACAAACCATGGCATGTGCGTGGGAATGAGTGATGCTGCCACCAGAGATCACGCAATGGTAGAGACACTACCAATTTCCACATCACTACACAGTCAGTTGAAGTAAAAGCCCAAATTATTGGGTCTAACACTGCTATGAAAAGTATGCTTAGGGCTAAAAATACTATTTAAAAGGAAGAGTTTCTTGTCTTGTACATTTTCCCATCAGCTCCTGACTTCAGTGAGAGTTGTTTCCAGCCCTGTCTGAAAAGATGGAGCATTATGGAGCAGTTAAGGATGATTTGAAGGAGTTCTGTGACAGCAGTTAATCTTAAAGAAGCACAAATCTTTGACTTCCACAAATGTTTCAAATGCACCAAAAATACCCGACAAAAACTTTGAATGTTTTTCTTCTTGGCGTTTAGGATGAACATACACATGTTTAAGCACTAGACTAGTTATTAGCAAAAACATGTGCTTAATCCAGGCTATTTTACAACCTTGATTCCTCTACTTATTAAATTTTGGAATTCAGTTTTGCATATCTTCAATCCCCTGGCCTACTGTTGTGGAACTGTTCAAAAGTCCTTGGATAAACATTAAATACCCTTGGAGTGTGATGGTACACCGTGTGCTACTGGAAGTGCTGCTGGTCTTTCTCCCTGTCACCTCCCTAAGAAAGTTACATGTTTATAAAGAGAGAATTAGACGTGGGGGAAGGAGGGAAATCTTTCAAGGTTACCTCCTTCAAGAACTAAAAAAATTGTCTGTTTTCTCATTAGTCTTTATGGGACCTTTTGTTTTTAAGTCAACAGGAGACTTAAATGCTCTTGCAACTTGGAAGGAGACTGGCAACTCACAGCAGTTTGCAAAGGAAGGCTGAGGACTGAACCACCTGAAGTGTACATTCCTCTTCCCTCAGTGCAGCAACAGGAATGAGAGGGTGCCAAAAATATCAGGGCAGAAAGAAACATGTGGTTTTGCTGATTAGTTTGCCATTTCAGAGGTAGTGGGATTTTGTTGGTGCTGGCATTATACCCTGTACCCAATCAGAGTGGTTTCTGTGTACTCAAGGAGCCTTCTGGAGGTTGAAGACTTTTAAACTATTTGGATTACCACTTATGATGAGACAGTTTCCATTACAGCCTGACTGCTTGTTTTGCTTGCTTCATTTTACCTTGTTTTGTTTTGTTTTGTTTTGTTTTGTTTTTCTGCAGGATGGGAAGCCCTCCTCTTAAGACTGGGTGTTCTGTTGAGCTGAAGCTTCTACGTGGCCACAGGTATTTGTGAGAGGGTAAAACCAGGGCTTTTGCTTCATGAGACAATTAAATGGGAGGCACTTTTATGCTTTGGCCTGAAAGACTGCACCTCTCCAAGCGTCTTTTTAATGTGCTGAAATTCAGAGCTGAAAGCAACCAGCTTAGGACAAGGGAAGATGCAGCACACACTGGCTTCTCCACCATTTCAGGGCTGAGGTGGCACATGCAGATCATGGAATGGGTTTGGGTTGGAAGGGACCTTACAGATCAGCTCATTCCAAACCCCTTCCATGGAGAAGAACACCTTTCACTAGACCAGGTTGCTCCAAGCACCATCCAACCTGGCCTTGAACGCTTCTAGGGATGTGGCAAGCCACAGCTTCTCTGGGCAACCTGTGGCAGGACCTCATCAGCCTCACAAATGAAGAATTTCTTCCTAATATCAAATCTAAACCTGGTCTCTGTCAGTTTGAAGCCATTTCCCCTTGTCCTGGCACTGCATGCCCTTGTCAAAAGTCCCTCCCAGTCTTTCCTTAGAGGCCTTTAGGGGTCTAATATCCAAGGTGTTAATGGTCAGCCAGTGACTGCCCAGTGCTGTGGAGCTTTGTACATGACAAGTCAGCTTGTGGTCAGCCCAAGTACTCCAACCTCCGCTAAATGGCAGCACCAATTTCCCATGTCTGTTCTCAAGAGCAGCAAGACGTGAGCCTGTGGGCTCCCCTGAACTCCCTGAGGCACGCTCATCTCAGACATGTGATGCAGCAGTTGGATGATGTTGTTGCTTGTTTCTATTTGCTTGCACGAGGTTACCAAGGCTAATATGTGAGGACTGGGAATACAAACAGAAGATCCAAATTTGCTCCTGCTCCCTGGCCTCCTGTAATGTCAAGACCTGGACTGCAGTTTCAGAGATGTCATCAGACTTAAACATTAAATGTGATTGTGGGTGGAATGCATGGGTTATGTGACAGTATGATTTAGATATATTGTAGTGCAAGTAACATGCAGTGTGCTGGATGCAGCAAGGAATGCTTCTCTGGTAGGTAAGCTGTTGGCTTCTGAAAGTGAATGTTCTGATGTGTGAAGAATTTTACATCTGAGAAATGCTATGACTGATACTGAGCATGAGGAACGATGGTGCTGTCTCACCAACCAAGATGAAAGGAAGCAGGTTAACAAATAGAATAAGAGGAAAAAATTGTGCCAGTCTTTGGAGATCATCCTCAATAACCCTACTTCTGTGATTTGCTTGCTCTTGTTATCTATACTAGAACACATCATATGTTGTCTGTTAACCATGCTAGGAATGTCCCAGGCCCTTGTAGTCTCTTTTCATGTCAGTCTCAGCAAATCCTCCAAATATTCTTCCCTTTGAATTAATTCCTCACTGCCTCTGTTTGCCTGGAATGTGAGTGATATGAACTGAGCTATTGACTCATCGATGCACTATGCAGGGAGGGCATTTTTGATTTTATTTTTATTGCTTGTCACTTGAGGTCACTCCCTCAACCATTACTTTCCAGTTAAATAAATCCTCTGAATGTTTTCCTCCTTGTTGGATTTCTGAGCTGTTATGCCCAAACATTTGAACATTCATTTTCTGAGATTAAATAGTAACTATTTACTGCTTATGCTTCTATGCTCAGAGGAAGCTGTTCCGTATCCTCTGTACAATCCAGCGGGGAATGTTTCTTGTGACTGAGCACCTTTCACTTGAATCAATATAAAAATGTTACCCAAAGGTGCAGCAAGTTAGCCTCACAAAAGAAAAAAGTATTCTTAGGAACTGCTGCTAGAATTGGTAGAAATACTTGAATAGATAACAGTTGTCTCTGGTCCTCAGTTCTCTTTCGGAAAGCATTACCCAGCAACAAATGAAATGGAGCCAAAATAACCATTTAAAATAGCAAAGTAAACAGTTCATGTCGTAGTCAAGATAATCCTTAATTTCTGCTGCTTATCTGAGATCTGCCCTGCTGATCTGATGGGAGGATTTAACCTTCCTGAAAGCTGTTATCAGTGTATGTGCTTGAACTGGGAAGACCTCTTTCCACCTGCTTTTCAGAGCCCTTTCTCCTAGGAGATTAATGCTGCTGTGCCCCTTTTAGAAAGGAAAACCTCTGAAATATGGATTATTTTTAGAGAGCTATACTAGGAATATTTTGCTACAATACAGCTTAAGGGAAGTACTTAAAAAATAATGCCTATTAAAAAGATCCATATTTTTTTTTCTTTCCAGAAGAACCTTGTTGACTTAAATTCAAATAATTTTTTGTCTTACAAAAGAACATGTATAGTTGTGGAAATTAGAGAGAGACTAATTGGCTTTTGGTTACTGGCTGTATAACCAACTCAAAATAAAAGCTATGGGGAATTTTGATTTCAAATTTCTTTGCACTGTGTGGAAACCATTTTGTAATTTTCTGTTTCTCTTGGGATACTGTGTGAAACACAGAATGGCAGAGCAGATGGCGTGTCTTCTCTTTCCAAAGAGACAAGTAATATCACTCTGTTCAAAGGAGAAGTCTAAAGGGTGTTTCACTGGAATATGGGAAAGCCCAGTCTAACATCTGGATCAACCCAAAAATCAGTGTCAGTTTAACAGGTTTAATGTATAATGCTTTTCCCAAGCAAATGGTTGTGTTTCTGATGCTATTTTTACTACATTTCTTATGGCTTATTTTAAATTAAAAAAAAAAATTAAGATTAAGACTCTGGTATACCTGTGCCAGTGGGAGGAGGGGAGAGAATTAGTGGGTGAAACATCTCAGCTTAGTCATAGTAGAAGCAAGGAGTGATGGCCTGAATTATGCAGCAAAAGTTCTCAGAATAGCGAATGAGTCACTATTGCCCTTGAACTTTCTGGATCTGAAACTATATTTATCATTTTGCATTGTTCCCAAGCTGTGTATTTGTAGTCCCACACACAGAGCAACTTGCATTTTCTGCCCTCACGAGCTAAAACACAGACAGGGGAATTTCCAGGGAGAGAAGTCGAGGATTAATTTCTTTCAGTGAGTTTTAAGAAAAGCTTCAGTGAAGAAAACCTGCACTGGGAGACAACTCATGTACTAATGTGAAGGCAATACTAAAAGGTTAAATAAACAAACAAGGCAATAGTGTACAAAGTAAAAAACAAAAGAAAAAGAAAGAAAGAGGAAGTGAGTAAAATTGAAGAGTTCCTGTAGGGTCAAGAACCTGTAGCATGGGTACTGTTTCGAGAGGCAAATCTTTTTGTGAATGCAGTAGCTTTTCCTTTTCCTTCCTAGCACCTTGTCTGCAATGTTCTGAACAGAAACCGGAGCACTAAAAGGAAAGATCCAGATCATTACATTTTTCATTCTTCTGCTTCTTCTCCCCCTAGAATGTAAGAGGTGAATTAGACAAGCTTTTGTACCAGGATGTGACTAAACAGCTGGCTTAGAAAAGAGCACAGCTGTCACACCGAAAAACCACCTTGGCAGTAAAATTCAGAATCTTGTAGTGTCTACAGAACTGTGTGTTTGATTAGTGACCAAATGCACATCCTTGGAAGAGACAGCACTCGCTGTCTCTGGTCTTGGAGCAGCAGATGCTGTAGAAAGAATGGAAAAGGTGCTTGAGAGACTTCTATCTTTGGAGTATTTTACATAACGGAATTTTAAAAATGAGAAATATTATTATTGGGCTGCAGGTTAAAAGAGGCAGTACTGGCTTGCCAAAAAGGACTTAGCAAATGGAAATCCAAAATTAGTTCCAGGAAATATAATAGGTAACGTAATAAGTACGTGAGAACTGCAGGTACTTTGCATTTTTGTATGTGAAGTTACTGCAGCACAGGATTACACATCCCACACTGGTATTTCAAGTTTCC
This sequence comes from Platysteira castanea, assembly GCA_013397175.1. Lineage (NCBI taxonomy): Eukaryota > Metazoa > Chordata > Aves > Passeriformes > Platysteira > Platysteira castanea. The sequence goes on along the minus strand of VYXC01012506.1, from coordinate 284,535 downwards.
TTGTTCAGTGGGAAGAAAAACCATTGGTGCGTGGAGGCTCATTTCATAGGCATAGATTATCAGCTATCTTTATATCTTCTTCCAAAAACCCTCATGGCTGTTGTGACAATTTATTAGCATAGGGAACTCCTGTGAGTATTTGTGTTACCGTGTAAGTAGAAGCACAAGGAAAGACTATTCTGCATATCTATTTGTAGTTATTTCAGAGTGCATGAAAAACGGGTAACACAACCTTCTCTGTTTTATGGGGGTCTTCAAGAGCAATTTACTGTGCCTAGACAGATGAAACTTTCAATCTGGGGGATGGTGGAAAACAAAATATCAGTATCTTCAGAGTAAAACATTTCCAATAAAGTGTGCAGCAAGATCATTTAAACTCAGAACTACAGCTTTTCCGCCCCCACCTCTGCCAAACATAATAAACATACCAGATGAAATAAACCTCAATGCATGGGGAAATTGTTCACAAGGAAATTTAGCAGTAATAGACTCACAGCTCCACAAGTATTTACATTTTTGCTCAGAAAATTAAGATTCCTAAACTGAGAAGACTAGGGACAACTAAAAAACTGGTTTGCATGTTGGCATTACTGAGGAAGTAGGATGACAAGAAATCGCCTCTTCTACTGTTACCCATAATGGATACAATTTGCTGATATAGATTTGTACTCATCTAGGACAAATTTAGCAGTTGGTGATGTGAGCAAAGTTTCACCAAGTAACTGCAAAATCTGTGACTTCCAAAATGCTATATCCTGACAGCTGTGACACAAGCTTAAGTGTATATAAAGAGTGACATTTACACCTTGTGCTGAAGCCGTGCAGTTATTTTCTGCTACTCTTTTCTGCTACACTTTTGCCTTTAGAACTGCACTACCATGGGTCAGTGGTTCTCAAACTGGGACCTGTAGGTGAGCAGCAGCAAAATTTCCACACTCTGATTAAATGTTTGGTGATGTGAACGCGAAGAATGGCTACACCCAGTTCACATAGGGATCCAGGTGGTTGATTTTTGTGGGTTTGTGTTTGGTTTATTTATTTTTTCAAAAAAACGAAAACTTCAGCCTCCACTGTAGGTTTTGGAAATGAGCTATGCAGTTACATTTTTATTGAAAGTATGTGGAAACCCCTTAGTAACTCTGCTCATTGCCAGAAGCGTTTGGCCCAAAGAATGTGGGAACAAGAATTCCTGCTGATGAGGGTATTTTCCACTGGCTCCTCTTTCCTGAGCCCTTTCCTAGGGTACCTGGTGGGTGGCTGACATAGGCCCTGTGCATCCTTCTCTCTTCTCTGTGGTGACCAGTGACAGGATCAGAGGGAATGGCCTGAGGCTGTGTCAGCAGAGGCTTAGTTTGGATATTAAGAAAAGGTTTTTCACCCAGAGGGTGGTCGGGCAGTAGAACAGGCTCCCCAGGGAAGTGGTCACAGCACCAGCCTGACAGAGTTCAAGGTGTTCGGACAAGGCTCTCAGGCACAGGGTGTGGTTCTTGGGGTGTCCTGTGCAGGGCCAGGAATTGGATTCCATGATCCTTGTGGGTCCCTTTCAATTCAGTATATTCTGTGATCCTGACGGCACGGCAGAGGCGGTGCACTTCGTAATCAAAAACATACAGTTTTAAAAAATGGCCATATCCATGGCAACCTGAACCCGACACCGCCGCAGCCCAGCCCGCTCCCAACGCCTTTACACGTCGCAGAGCGAGGGAGGGAGGAAAGGAAGGAGGGAAGGGAATGAGGGAGGGAGGTGGCGCCCCGGGGCCCCCCTCAGCGCGCCGGGTCCGCCCGCTGGGGGCGCTGCTGCTCCCGCCCCGCCGGCCGCGCGCGACACCAGCAGCCCCGCGGGGAGACTGCGACCGCGCCGGGGGCGTGGCAACGCCTCTGAGTGGCGTCCCTGCTGACCAATGGGAGCGCCGCACGCCTGACAGTTAGGCGGACTCGACCAATGGCGCGCGG